>CM060603.1:29030423-29053930 GCA_030578255.1 Tiaroga cobitis
TACCGTAATTTGCATTGCATTCTGGGTAATTTCATTTGAGCGGGAACATTTTACAGTACATTTTAGTAATATGCCAGGCAAAAATACAGGGTTGCTGTAAACAGAGAGCGCACGCGCCGCCTGACTGACGTCAGAGCACAACTGCGGCAGTTCACTCACTCTGCGCGGATATCTCACTCTGCGGATATCTGGAAATTTGGTAAGTTAATTATTTTGTAATTTTGTAGGGTATCTGCGTTGTCCGGATGACCCATTAAATTGTTGATGTCAAAATGCCTAACCTCTCTAATTCTGGTCCATTAATATGGCCTAGCACCGCATAGTCTGAGTACTGATTGCCCCACTGACAACTTTGCGTGCCCCACGCATGCAGATTCACCCCGGAAGACATTCCAACACACACACTCTCTCTCACACACACACACAGAATGGGGTGTTCTGTTTCAAGACTGAGTTATTAGCCCTTGGAATGTTCCCCGAGAGTGTGATTCCTCCTAATTCTTGCTGAGAAGGAGAAATGAACCCTGTGTAATCCATATATATATATATATATATATATATATATATATATATATATATATATATATATATATATATATATATATATATATATATATATATATATATATATTCCAGATATATATAACCATGTGACAAAGGGGTGTTATAAGAAATCTTGAAGGTTCTTTCTCTTAAAACACACAAGAACCTTTCTCCAATGTCATCACTGAAAGACATTTAACCAGATGTATTCGATGTGTTTTTATGTGTGTCTGTTTGTCCATGTCACATTGGAATAACTATGATTTTATCGTAGCATAAAGTGAATTATAAATACCAACATTATGCTTTTTAAATATAACTGTATATTCCTTTAACTTTTACATAGCGTTCTTACTACCTGTAGAACACTCGTGGCGTGAACAATGCGAATATGCATAATGTTATAAAAAGAAAGTGTATTTTTGATAAGTTTTACTATCATTGAAGATTGAAATGTCTTTGGACTGTAACCCCTCCCCATTCACACATACACACCTAAGTTTATTGCTCTTAGGCCATGTTTACACGGAAACGATCTGAAGAGAAAACGCAAAAGTGGCGTTTCGTTTTCACTTTTTATTCTGCGTTTAGACGAGCGTTATGGGGGGGAAATCTGCGTGCATATGGAGACGCAAAAGTGTTAGAAATGCGATGTAGTATGCACTCCAGGCGGCTTGGTGGCAATGTGAAGCACTGCCACACAACAACACCAATATCTCAGAATATTTTGTACAACTGCTGAAAAGACTCTTGGACGTTTATCAGAGCTGCTAGGGCAACTTGAAGGTCCGACGTATGGAAATAATCCGACATGTTGGTTGTTATTTTCCTGTACTGGCGCATGCCTGTGACGTAAATGCGTACGCGACGAGAGCCGCCATGAGCAGATTTGCGTTTTTACCCGTTTAGACGGAAACGCGACGGTGGAGCGTTTTTAAGATTTCCACTTTGGAGGGTGGTTTCACTTTTTTGCGTTTTTAAGCCCCAAAAACGCCGTCGCCGTGTAAACGAAAGGCACATCCGATAAAATATTATTACGTTTTCACCCGGAATCGTTTTCGTGTAAACAGGGCCTTAGACAAAGAGTAATAAAAACTAAATTCCCGCCTGTGACTTCCAACCCTCCGATTGGCCAAGCCGACAGGAAGAGGATGGATTTCTCCAAGGTGATAAATATTGGCGCGCCACACTCTCTCTCTCTCTCGTACCTCACCTCCGTGGATTCACCATGTAATCCTCTCTCGTGATCCCCACCCCGGGGATCTTTGCTGTTCTTTGTTTTGTTTTGTTTCGTTGAGTTTTGTTTTCTGTATTCGACTCTGTTTACTTCCACGAAGGGAAATTAACTTAGTCTGAATTGGTCCTTTGGTAACTTTACGTCAAAGACCTTTTAAGCTTTAAAATTGCGCGCTCTCCGGACACACCCGCACACCACGTGACGCTCCAACGCCACACGTGCGCGCTCCTCGGACAAGCCGCAACCACGTGACGCTCCAACGGAACACACAAGACACGCAGCTCACTCACGCAGCCGTGTTCAGCCACATAAGAACCAGAATGCAAGTATTCGTTTATCGAGGCTTCAGAGCAGTAAGATTGTGTTTTTCCGGGTGTCTCTCAATGGTCTTAAAGTCTGTAATTTGCCACTGATACCTTCAGTCTCTATCCATCTCTCTCTCCCCGTTTCTTTCACTCTCAGATCCTTTTAGTGTTTTGTTCATTGTCGTTGTATTGTGTTTGTAAATACATATATTCCTTGTAAACGCTTAGCAACCGTATACGTAGTTTTCCTTATTAAATTCACTATATTCATTAATGGATTCTGAATTGTATGCTCATTTTTCAAGTCCCTTTAAGTGTCAAAGATCTTATATAGCTACAGGCTTACAAATTAAAGATACTTTACAGAGTATTTGCTTATAGGGCAGGAAACCCCATTCTTGTGGCCACGGAATTGCGTTTCCTGAAATCCTATAAAGTAGGATGATATTGTGGATCAACCACAAATATTATTCTGACAATTGAGCTAATTTTAATCTGTCTGTAAAATATCTGTACCTCGGTGGTTGATCATAATCCCCTGTGGTTAAAATCTGATGTATAGATATGAATGCAGATGCAGGTAACAGATCATCCCCCTCGTTGGGCGATTTAACATGTATAAGTATCTGGTTCAAACCCGTATGAATAATTATTAATTATGAATTATTAATTATTGAATACATATTCCCCAAAACGACCCCAGATACCTTACAATTTTATAATAAGGTTTTAGGATTTTACGCTATAGTGTGTAGCCTACATACAGTGTAAAAAAATTATTGTCAAATTAACAGTAACTTACTGGCAACAATTATCCAGTACTTATTTCATTCAACAGTAAAATTGCCGTAACACTAACTACAGTACTGTTAAGCATACTGTAAAATTAAATAACATTATTTTACTGTAATTTCTTACCATATTAAAGTACAGTATTACACTGTTAATTTTAAATAATACTGTATAGTATTATACAGTTATGAAATGTTATTGTA
This sequence comes from Tiaroga cobitis, assembly GCA_030578255.1. Taxonomy (NCBI): domain Eukaryota; kingdom Metazoa; phylum Chordata; class Actinopteri; order Cypriniformes; family Leuciscidae; genus Tiaroga; species Tiaroga cobitis. The sequence goes on from CM060603.1 coordinate 29,033,504, forward strand.
TTTTTTTTATAGTGCTACTGTGTAACCTGTAGAATATGTAGAAAATACGTAGAAATATTATTTTAACTGTTAATGGGAAATAGAAAAAAAAAACAATTGAAGCTTTAAAGGTGCAGTTTGTGACTTTTGGCGACATCTAGCGGTTCGGTTGCGAGTTTGCACTAAGGGCTCAGCCCACCGCTCACCCCTCCCTTTCGAAGAAGCTACAGTGGCTAAAACGGGACAAACATTGTCGTCTGAGACAGCAGAGAATAGCCAGAGTAAACCAAGCTTTTGTACCACAGTCCATTATAAACCACATCATGGATAAAGTTTACAAAGCCATTGTCAGGTGAGGATCAAGGGTCTTAATACATAATATAATAAGAGTAATCAGCTTATTGTCTCACGAACGTAACCAGCACATTTCTCCCCACATAGCAAACCCACATTACAGCGAGGGAGAAAAACCACATGAAACTATGCAACTATATATTTTTTCTAACAGGGTAGTAAAAGTTTAGCTGGCTAATATGAGCTGTTACTGTGACTGAGCTGGTTAAAGCGTTAAGCCTTGTTTATACTCGACGCGTCCGCATGAGCCCAAAGGTGAGTGCGGCAAAAATGACGTGATTGTAACAGCGCGCGCGCCTCCGCATCCCCTAGACACAATTTACTACACACAATAGGCTTTTTTCTCTGATTTTGGAAACTCGATCGACTTAAAATGCTTCCAAGATCGACGGGTTGGTGATTCCTGTAACTATTTTACGGTCAATGACAAGAGTAGCCTACTAATCAGCTGTCTCACGAACGTAACCAGCACATTTATCCCCACATAGCAAAGCCAAAACACAGCAAGGGAGAAGAATTAAGTTACATAAAACAATCCAACTACATATTTACACCACTGTCAAGGGAAAATTCACTACTCACGGTGTTTATGGCTAGCTTCTTCTAGCTTTCTCTTTCAAGGTAGTGACGAAACGCGCTCTGTAACCCTGTTTGTTCGCTGTCGGCTACGGTAGAAACATGACGTCACAATATGTCGACCTTCATAGAAGGGGATTCCCGCGCCTATGTAGATATAAATGCCTCATTCTAAGGTAATAAAAACATTACGGTTTAAGTAAGTTCTTTATACACCACTGAACACATAGTTATGGATGTCATATTGCATTTCTGTTAATAGATACTCACATTTTTTACACATTGCACCTTTAACTGCACAAGGTTTATTGTGTATTTTTAAACACATAAGTACATTTACATATGTACATTTAAACACATTAATACAATTAAATACATGAATAATAATAAGGTAATATAATTCAATAAAAATCATGCATGACAATCATGAACAATCATGCATTTCAATTCATGCAAAAAAAATGATTATGAACAGGTAAAATAGAAAAGATTAAAGGGGCACTATCTGATCAATCTATTAGAAAGGGGGAAAACAGCTTAAACTAGTCTAAGATGGTCTACTGGTTTGAGATGGACTGTCTAACTGGTCAGACTGGTCTGTGGCTGACTTTAAAGGGTTTTTGGCTCCTTTCTAACTAGAGGACCAGATTTGCAGGGCTGGAAGACATGTAAACTAGCTTTGACGAGTAAACCACCAATCCAAATGAGTATTACAAAATGACAAGTTATCCAGTGTCCTTTAAAAAAAACTAAACACAAAACAACCTCATCATGCACATGTGCCATGAAAAACTTGCATTACGGTATTAATAATCATTTATATGCAGACTTATTGTTCTAACATTTGCAATAGGAAGTTCTCTATCCAAGCTTTTATGCAATTGAACCTTAAACTGTACAACAACGTTTATTGTGTATTTTCACAGAACAATTCTTAACCACTTGCAGATAGGCAATTATCTGTTCAAAATTCGCAGATGGATAATAATCTGTTTAAAATGTTCTCAGTGGGTCAGTATTGGACCAAGGTATAGGCTAATAGTATATAGTAGTATATACTATAGTAGTTGGATAAATAGAATAATTAAATTAGATTAGATTTACAAATCCTCGGTCGTCAAGATGGATAGGGGTCTTCTTAAGAGCACCAAATCAGCTTATTATAATGATTTGTAAAGGTTCATGTGACACTGAAGGCTGGAGTAATGGCTCCTGAAAATTTAGCTTTGTCATCACATGAATTAATTACATTTTGAAATAAACATTTATTTTAAATATTAATAATATTTTACAATATTACTGTTTTTAAAGTATTTTTGATCAAATAAATGTAGCCTTGGTAGGCATAAAAGACTTATTTCAAAAACATTTTAACATATCTTTACCGACCCACAATGTTTGTACTGAAATTGGTACTATATTGGGTATGAACATGACTCCTAATGGAGTTCTGCCAATAATTCAATTTTGATATGTATTTTTGTCCACGATGTGGAGAAGTGCATTTTCCCTCCAATACATAATATGTGCTTTTCCTGCTGGAAAGAGTTATAAAGACAATAAAAAATCCACCACAATCGAGGCCTGTTCATCAGGGAGTTGTTTTATTTCTACAAACTCCATCATCTCTATAATGCTTCACTAATTTGTTTTGACTTTCTTGAATAGCTCTGAGTGAGAGAGCGACTTTAACACGACCCAGCTCCAAAGTTCAGTTTCTCCTGCGTGATTTGCTCATACAAATGAAATGTGTGGTTTGGGTGACAACAGAACCCCTCACGTTTCGACAGAGCGTTGTGTAGAATTCCAAGGGGTTTGACGCTGCCCGGCCAACATTTGTGATCGAATTCAATTCAGATGGAATTCATTTCAACAAACCAGCCCTCATCACATGCGCTAAGAGTGACAAAGAGCTTTTGAGTAACTGGGGAATTAATAGAAGGTGGTAAAAGGCGAAGGAAAAAAAGGAAAGGAAAATAGATTTTGATTGACAAACACAGGATGCAATTAGTAGAGTGTCTGAGTGAGCGAGTGAGAGGGAGAAAGTGAGAGCACTGATGTGTATCCGTGCTCCGGTGGCGGAGGGGAATGCTGACTGGAGACTCTTGTGTCTTCTGCCATATGGTCTCCTCATAGCTCTGCTCCATACCCGAGCCCACAGCTACGCACAAGCCGCACCGTTTCAAGTGGAGGTTACACACAAAAAACACACACCATCTGACTGATGTTTTGCATCCTGATATATCAAAACTATTCATGCATCTGAGGTATCACCCATTTTCCCCTGAGGGAACTGTCGACGAGTCTACCGAGCAGTTGTTAAAGAAATTTAGGGGGAAACTCAATTAAAAATTATGGTGATGAACAACACTAGTGGTTGCATTGAAGGCGAGCTCATTTATCTCAAGTGCGATGTGTTATTAATGAGTTTTTTGAGTTTTTGTTTACACTCCAGAGCTCAGTGTAAATAAATGAAGGACTGTATCTGTGGTTGGTTTTGAGGTTGACGGGGTCAGACGGTCAGGGTGAGGCCTGCAGCAGGGCTTTGTCCTCATACCTTTGGATCTGTGTAATTGCTGAGCTGACCTGCTGAAAGGAAGTCCGTTCACCCTCCCTTTTTATAGAGCAGCACTGCAGGCTCGTGTGCCAGTGATGGATAGTTAGTTAGTCTGGAGCCAGGGGCCGACACTAGGCAAGGTGGGATCTCGTCAAGGGCCTGCACCTCTACGCCAGCTCTCAAGCCCTTAGACCAGTGTTCTCATTAACGCACAGTCAGGGTTTGGCCTACATCTTACTGCAACCTGCACTGTAGCTTTCCCTGGACATCAGAGGCGTTTAGCTATGAAATGAGTTCACTTCTAAAGAGACCTGTATGGTTTTAATCAATAATATTCTTGCAAAGCAATGTCATTTGAAGATCATTTTGATTCTGGTAGTTAGAAACGCTGTTATTAAATTAAATTGTCCTATTATTTCTAAACGTTGTTACATAAATGCATATATGCATGCAATGTGGTCATGTGGCATAGTGGGAAAAAAAGTTAAAGTGGTAACTGAAAGGTTATTGGTTCAGACCCACTGTGGGATGTTTTTTTCATTGTGCCATTGAGAAAGACATGTTAACCTCTGGTTGGTTCAGAGGGAGTGTCCTTACAATAAGTGTACTGTTGTTCACTTTGTATAAAACTCACTTTAGGGAAAAGGCTAGGGCCTGAAACTTCAACAAATAGTCAGTGAAAAGAGGTGTTTAACTAAATATTATGACTGCTATAGGTTATATGCATGAGGCTGCAGTCAGTCACAGCCATGATGATATAGAGCCATTTCGCATGGCTACAAGTTTGATATTGATTTTTACAACAGTTTGATGGCTCAAGTGTTTAAATAAATAAGAAACAACAACGGAGTGTCCTTAAAAACCCTATTTTGTGCTGAACTGCTTCCTTCCGCCAAGGATAAAAATCTCAAGTTGACAATTTAACAGTTGATCCCACCCTCCGTTACTAATTCTAAAATGTCACCAACTAGCAACGAAGGAACTCTAAATTGCTTCATTGAAGCTTATTGTATTATGCGGAGGAGAGTGTTATGAAAGATAGAGATAGACTAAGCAAAAGTATTACCTGCATCTGATGTAGCATTACTTCTTGGGGTCAATCTTATATTCACAATAAAAAATCAGTTTGAATGTCCAATGAATGAGGAAAGTGATATATCTGTCTTTGTATCATTTTAACAGTTGAGAGGATTTCCCATGACAGCACTAGTCAATGCATTTGTCTTATAAGGTGTTGTTTAAAGTAGAAAATATTGTCCTTGTTTACAACCTTGTTTCAGTCCCCTTTAATATAAAAGTCTTTGCTAGTGACTCACTCATAAAGACAGTTCTCTGCCACCATCTGATGGCATAATGATGTATTTCACCGAAGTCAAAATCATAATCACTAACAGACCCTTTCTCAATACCAAATACGGCATATAATTTTTATAAAATGAAATTTTGAACAATTTATTGAACAATAATAGCCATTATAAAAGTATAAGAAGTTTGTACAATAGGGAATAAACAAGCAAAAAATTCAGTCAAAAATACAAAAGCAGCGCTCTAGTTAGAACAGGACTTAAGTCATGAAACTTAACTTTGCCATTAGCCAAATCGATTTGCTCTGGAACAAGTAATTGATTAATAAGACCAAAGATTGCCCAGTTGATATGACGACAAAACAAATCTCATGCTTAACCACATAAGCAGCACATTTCCGAAGGGCTGGCCGAGATATAGCTGTTCTCAGTGGGTACATGAGAGCTGAATGGCCGCTGACGGCCTGGGGCTCACATCTTTGAAAACATCTAAACCAATTTTCGAATAGCCACTATGTTTATATATAAATTGCATATTTAAGGTCCAAACAACTAAATTCTTACCCAAAAAAACTCGTAAAACTATTCTGTGTATTTATAACAGTAACACGATATAAATACAATGGTAGTATTTGTAAACTTATAGTGGGTTTGCTCCTCCGCCATTGACGCTCACTGTGAGGAATGCTGTCTGTATAGATCCGACAGAAAAAAGTGATACAAATTGTGAAACTGTTTGCTTGTGATATACGTTGATGTGTAGAATGTAAATGAAAGTGTCTGCTTTTAATATTACTCAGTATTTACCCACATAGCCACATGACAGGCTAAATGTGGATGTCCATCTCTACAGGAATGCTCGTTGGGTTGTGCCCATGTTTCCGTGTGATAAGTCTGTACCTTTGATGATTGTTTAGGTGTATATGAGTTATTAAAGGAATCATTTGGCACACTCTTTCTCACTTCCTCTCTCCCTTCTCGCACTCACAGTTACATGCAGTGCAGCCGTTGAAGCAGAAAATATTGCTGTCTAGATATTTGTCCAGGGGCTGATAGAGAGGGCATTGTCTTGGGACTCTCTCAGGCCTCCGAGCTCATAGTTGTGCATGGCAGCTGCAAAGTGTGCTTTGTTATGTGTCTAAGGATTGGGGTTCAAGACCTTGCTTTTTCTTGAAATACTAGGCAGATCAGAGGCGCACATGTTCCTAGGGGACCAGGGGTCAATGCTTCTCTGTCCAATTTTTCTATATTATTTATTTATTTTGATTCCCATGCTTTGTATCTCGTCTTCCCACAGCTTGATTTTCCAGGCCAGACCCTCAGACTGCCCTGCAGTGTACACGGCCCCAGGGGCTTTTCTCTCTCCTATTGTTCTCATTATCTAAAACACAGTATTTAACCCACAAACATTTAAAGTAAAACTGGGAACAGCTGTCACATTAGTGGGAGACAGCACTGGCAGTAATAACCAAAATACTGTAATTGAAGCCGTGATGTAATGCGAGCGCAGACAGAATAAACAATAGACTTACTTTTGTTTGTTGTCCTAGGCTGTTAAACAGTAGTGAGTTTTCCCTCAAGATAACTGGTGCAGTTATTTCGCTCAACAGCGTGCTGAGGGATGTGCTACAGGAAGTGAGGCTCCGGTCTGTTTGTTAGCAACGTTGTTGTCGTTGTGTGGGCACTGCCGGCATACATGGATCTTTTTCTCTCACGCTGCCACTCTATCTCTCTCTCTCCCTGTTGCTTTCTGGCTTTCTTTCTCTGCAGGCCTCTAAACTGTAGCAGAGGGTTTGTGTCATTTTGCGCTGCAGTGTTTAGTGGAGGAGCATGTTAGCAAGCATGAGGGGTGGCATCTGGCAGCAGATGAGGATGCCACAATGCTGCATGTGAGCTGTGCTAAATATAAGTATTATGTCATAAAATTTGTATTTAAGAAAATGGACTGTTACTGGAAACATTTATTAAGAAAAAATAAATAAAGAATTTATTCAAACATGGAATAATTAGAGTCCCTCTGTGGTGAAAATCAAGCTTTTTTTATGTTGTTTATATGTCTGTGTTTTTTTTTAAATATGCTTTAAGTCAACACCATTGCTGATTGTTTTCTTCTTTAAACTGCAGTGTACCAAAGACAGTCTCAAAATGACGGTCTGAAATTGCTGGTGTTTCTGACGTCACAAACTGCCTTGTAACCATCACGTCAGTGTGTGATCGTCAACGGGTGGATCTCTGAGCTGGTGTGAGTGAGTGGAGGCAGGGCTAATTTGCACGTTGGGTTGCAACCCTGTATCACATGAAATACGTTCTGAGGAAACTATTTTGCAAATCGCAATTACGTTACATGCCAACATATAAGCAGTGCTATTACGTTGGTCCTTAACCTAATACAGTAGCCTGGTCTCATTGTTAATACGTAGGTATTAATACGTTATTTTCAAAGATAGAAAACGTACGTTTTTGTACGTTTGGATAGATGCTGAAACGTATAATATTGACGTATTTGCAACATTTAAACGTAACATTATTACGTTTTTACAGCTACAAAACGTTAACTATTTACGTATAGTTCATATCCTAAAGATATCTGTATACTTTACGAGGCTGAATCCAGCTACTTATTCGCAGCTACTTATTGACGCTATCCGTTCCACCTTAAATGACGCGAACTTCCGCGTTTGACGCTTTACTTAATGACGCTCGAGTTTAGGGACCGTGTGCTTTTCTCTCTTTTTTGCGTTTTTGAAAGGTTGTGTTAGGCCTACTTTTTTTGTCTATTTTTAGAATAAAATAATAATAAAAATGTTTAAATGCAAATAAAACTGATATATCAGCGAAAATGGACTGTAAAAATATAAAGGCACATAAGGCTACAGTATTTTTTAATTATTGTGCATGTCATTAGCTCAATTTAAGGACCATGTGGGTTTTCACTTATTCACACATTTTTTATATTTTCAGAAAAGAATAGCCTAATTAACATAATTTTAAGGTATTTAAATACATTCAATACATGTATTGTTTTGTATTATTATGACAAAATATAATTTGTATTAATAAAATTACAGCCTCTTATGAAGATTTCAGATGACCCAGCACCTTTGAAGATTAAACCTTCCCCTGCAAGGACTCCAGAATCAAACATGGATGATTGTAAAAACATTATCATTACGTTAAACTGCACACTAATCTTGGTAAAATGCATGTTTGATATTTGTAAATATTTTTTTTTACTAACTTATATAAATGTACTTTCTGATATCTTATAAAATCCTAATGTGATTTTGTAACACAGAAACCTGCATTTTCTGTAAAGCTCCTTTTAAATGATGTATTGTGAAAAGCATTATACATATGTATGTATGAATTAAATTAATTGACTTGTAAGCATTCAGTTTTTACTGTACAACTATTTTTTAATGAATTTTTGAATTTTGCATTTCACAGTGCTCAATGAACCGCCTAATGCATTTTCTGGCCATTTCGCTGTGCTGTTTCTTGGCCAACTCAGAGGGTGCGTTAAATTGGACATTGTCCCTTTATAATAGATCTACTCTTCTAACGAAATCCAAATTTTGAGGAGTTTTTACTGTAGAATTATTTTTTTATGAATTTTTGAATTTTGCATTTTACACAGTGCTCAATTAGCCGCCTAATGCATTTTCTGGCCATTTCGTGGCGCTGTCTCTCGGCCGCCGCAGAGGGGGCGTTAAATTGGACATGGTCCTATTATAGGACAGCTGTTCCTCTAAAGAAATTCAAATTTTTAGCATTTTTTACTGTAGAATTTTTTTTTAATGAATTTTTTAATTTCGCATTTTACACAGTGCTCAATGGGCCGCCTAATGCATTTCTGGCCATTTCGCGGCGCTGTTTCTCGGCCACCTCAGAGGGTGCGTTACATTTGACATTGTCCCTTTATAGTAGAGCTACTCCTCTAACGAAATCAACAATTTGAGCAGTTTTTACTGTAGAATTTTTTTTTAATGAATTTTTGAATTTTGCATTTTACACAGTGCTCAATGAACCGCCTAATGCTTTTTCTGGCCATTTCGCGGCGCTGTTTCTTGGCCACCTCAGAGGGTGCGTTAAATTGGTTATTGTCCATTTATAGTAAAGCTACTCCTCTAACGAAATCCACAATTTGAGCAGTTTTTACTGTAGAATTTTTTTTTAATGAATTTTTGAATTTTGCATTATACACAGTGCTCAATGAGCCGCCTAATGCATTTTCTGGCCATTTCGCGGCGCTGTTTTTCGGCAGCCACAGAGGGTGCGTTAAATTGGACATCATCCTATTATAGGACAGCTGTTCCTCTAAAGAAATTCAAATTTTTAGCATTTTTTACTGTAGAATTTTTTTTTAATGAATTTTTTAATTTCGCATTTTACACAGTGCTCAATGAACCGCCTAATGCTTTTTCTGGCCATTTCGCGGCGCTGTTTCTTGGCCACCTCAGAGGGTGCGTTAAATTGGTTATTGTCCATTTATAGTAAAGCTACTCCTCTAACGAAATCCACAATTTGAGCAGTTTTTACTGTAGAATTTTTTTTTAATGAATTTTTGAATTTTGCATTATACACAGTGCTCAATGAGCCGCCTAATGCATTTTCTGGCCATTTCGCGGCGCTGTTTTTCGGCAGCCACAGAGGGTGCGTTAAATTGGACATCATCCTATTATAGGACAGCTGTTCCTCTAAAGAAATTCAAATTTTTAGCATTTTTTACTGTAGAATTTTTTTTTAATGAATTTTTTAATTTCGCATTTTACACAGTGCTCAATGAACCGCCTAATGCTTTTTCTGGCCATTTCGCGGCGCTGTTTCTTGGCCACCTCAGAGGGTGCGTTAAATTGGTTATTGTCCATTTATAGTAAAGCTACTCCTCTAACGAAATCCACAATTTGAGCAGTTTTTACTGTAGAATTTTTTTTTTATGAATTTTTGAATTTTGCATTTTACACAGTGCTCAATGAGCCGCCTAATGCATTTTCTGGCCATTTCGTGGCGCTGTCTCTCGGCCGCCTCCAAGAGGGTGCGTTAAATTGGACATCATCCTATTATAGGACAGCTGTTCCTCTAAAGAAATTCTAATTTTTAGCATTTTTTACTGTAGAATTTTTTTTTAATGAATTTTTTAATTTCGCATTTTACACAGTGCTCAATGAGCCGCCTAATGCATTTCTGGCCATTTCGCGGCGCTGTTTCTCGGCCACCTCAGAGGGTGCGTTAAATTTGACATTGTCCCTTTATAGTAGAGCTACTCCTCTAACGAAATCAACAATTTGAGCAGTTTTACTGTAGAATTTTTTTTTAATGAATTTTTGAATTTTGCATTTTACACAGTGCTCAATGAACCGCCTAATGCTTTTTCTGGCCATTTCGCGGCGCTGTTTCTTGGCCACCTCAGAGGGTGCGTTAAATTGGTTATTGTCCATTTATAGTAAAGCTACTCCTCTAACGAAATCCACAATTTGAGCAGTTTTTACTGTAGAATTTTTTTTTAATGAATTTTTGAATTTTGCATTATACACAGTGCTCAATGAGCCGCCTAATGCATTTTCTGGCCATTTCGCGGCGCTGTTTTTCGGCAGCCACAGAGGGTGCGTTAAATTGGACATCATCCTATTATAGGACAGCTGTTCCTCTAAAGAAATTCAAATTTTTAGCATTTTTTACTGTAGAATTTTTTTTTAATGAATTTTTTAATTTCGCATTTTACACAGTGCTCAATGAGCCGCCTAATGCATTTCTGGCCATTTCGCGGCGCTGTTTCTCGGCCACCTCAGAGGGTGCGTTAAATTTGACATTGTCCCTTTATAGTAGAGCTACTCCTCTAACGAAATCAACAATTTGAGCAGTTTTTACTGTAGAATTTTTTTTTAATGAATTTTTGAATTTTGCATTTTACACAGTGCTCAATGAACCGCCTAATGCTTTTTCTGGCCATTTCGCGGCGCTGTTTCTTGGCCACCTCAGAGGGTGCGTTAAATTGGTTATTGTCCATTTATAGTAAAGCTACTCCTCTAACGAAATCCACAATTTGAGCAGTTTTTACTGTAGAATTTTTTTTTAATGAATTTTTGAATTTTGCATTATACACAGTGCTCAATGAGCCGCCTAATGCATTTTCTGGCCATTTCGCGGCGCTGTTTTTTTCGGCAGCCACAGAGGGTGCGTTAAATTGGACATCATCCTATTATAGGACAGCTTTTCCTCTAAAGAAATTAAAAATTTTAGCATTTTTTAGTGTAGAATTTATGTCCAGAATGTGTAGAATGTGTAGAATGTCCAATATAAAGCACCCTCTCAGGTGGCCGAGAGACAGCGCCGCAAAATGGCCAGAAAATGCATTAGGTGGCTCATTGTGCACTCTGTAAAATGCGAATTTCAAAAATTCATTAAAAATAAATTCTACAGTACAAAATGCAAAAAATTTGGAATTCTTTAGAGTAGTAGCTCTACTCTAATGGGACAATGTCCAATTTAACGCACCCTCTGAGGCGGCCGAGAAACAGCGCCGCGAAATGGCCAGAAAATGCATTAGGCGGCTCATTGAGCACGGTGTAAAATGCAAAACTCAAAAATTCATTAAAAAATAATTCTACAGTAAAAACTGCTCAAAATTTGGATTTCGTTAGAGGAGTAGCTCTACTATAAAGGGACAATGTCCAATTTAACGCACCCTCTGAGTTGGCCGAGAAACAGCGCCGCGAAATGGCCAGAAAATGCATTAGGCGGTTCATTGAGCACTGTAAATGCAAAATTCAAAAATTCATTAAAAAAAAATTCTACAGTAAAAACTGCTCAAATTGTGGATTTCGTTAGAGGAGTAGCTCTACTATAAAGGGACAATGTCCAATTTAACGCACCCTCTGATTTGGCCGAGAAACAGCGCCGCGAAATGGCCAGAAAATGCATTAGGCGGCTCATTGAGCACTGTGTAAAATGCAAAATTCAAAAATTCATTAAAAAATAATTCTACAGTAAAAACTGCTCAAATTGTGGATTTCGTTAGAGGAGTAGCTCTACTATAAAGGGACAATGTCCAATTTAACGCACCCTCTGAGTTGGCCGAGAAACAGCGCCGCGAAATGGCCAGAAAATGCATTAGGCGGCTCATTGAGCACTAAAATGCAAAATTAAAAAATTAATTTAAAAAAATTCTACAGTAAAAAATGCTAAAAATTTTAATTTCTTTAGAGGAACAGCTGTCCTATAATAGGATGATGTCCAATTTAACGCACCCTCTGTGGCTGCCGAAAAACAGCGCCGCGAAATTGCCAGAAAATGCATTAGGCGGCTCATTGTGCACTGTGTAAAATGCAAAATTAAAAAATTCATAAAAAAAAATTCTACAGTAAAAACTGCTAGAAATTTGAATTTCGTTAGAGGAGTAGCACTAGTATAATGGCACAATGTCCAATTTAACGCACCCTCTGAGGCGGCCGAGAGACAGCGCCACGAAATGGCCAGAAAATGCAATAGGCGGAATATTGAGCACTGTGTAAAATGCGAAATTCAAAAATTCATTAAAAAATTATTCTACAGTAAAAACTGCTCGAATTGTGGATTTCGTTAGAGGAGTAGCTTTACTATAAAGGGACAATGTCCAATTTAACACACCCTCTGAGGTGGCCAAGAAACAGCGCCGCGAAATGGCCAGAAAATGCATTAGGCGGCTCATTGAGCACTGTGTAAAATGCGAAATTCAAAAATTCATTAAAAAATTATTCTACAGTAAAAACTGCTCAGAATTTGGATTTCGTTAGAGGAGTAGCTTTACTATAAAGGGACAATGTCCAATTTAACACACCCTCTGAGGTGGCCAAGAAACAGCGCCGCGAAATGGCCAGAAAATGCATTAGGCGGCTCATTGAGCACTGTGTAAAATGCAAAATTCAAAAATTCATTAAAAAATTATTCTACAGTAAAAACTGCTCGAATTGTGGATTTCGTTAGAGGAGTAGCTTTACTATAAAGGGACAATGTCCAATTTAACACACCCTCTGAGGTGGCCAAGAAACAGCGCCGCGAAATGGCCAGAAAATGCATTAGGCGGCTCATTGAGCACTGTGTAAAATGCGAAATTCAAAAATTCATTAAAAAATAATTCTACAGTAAAAACTGCTCAAAATTTGGATTTCGTTAGAGGAGTAGCTCTACTATAAAGGGACAATGTCCAATTTAACGCACCCTCTGAGTTGGCCGAGAAACAGCGCCGCGAAATGGCCAGAAAATGCATTAGGCGGTTCATTGAGCACTAAAATGCAAAATTAAAAAAATTAATAAAAAAAAATTCTACAGTAAAAAATGCTAAAAATTTGAATTTCTTTAGAGGAACAGCTGTCCTATAATAGGATGATGTCCAATTTAACGCACCCTCTGTGGCTGCCGAAAAACAGCGCCGCGAAATTGCCAGAAAATGCATTAGGCGGCTCATTGAGCACTGTGTAAAATGCAAAATTCAAAAATTCATAAAAAAATTATTCTACAGTAAAAACTGCTCAGAATTTGGATTTCGTTAGAGGAGTAGCTCTACTATAAGGGGACAATGTCCAATTTAACGCACCCTCTGAGTTGGCCAAGAAACAGCGCCGCGAAATTGCCAGAAAATGCATTAGGCGGTTCATTGAGCACTGTAAATGCAAAATTCAAAAATTCATTAAAAAAAAATTCTACAGTAAAAAATGCTCAAATTGTGGATTTCGTTAGAGGAGTAGCTCTACTATAAAGGGACAATGTCCAATTTAACGCACCCTCTGAGTTGGCCGAGAAACAGCGCCGCGAAATGGCCAGAAAATGCATTAGGCGGCTCATTGAGCACTAAAATGCAAAATTAAAAAATTAATTTAAAAAAATTCTACAGTAAAAAATGCTAAAAATTTTAATTTCTTTAGAGGAACAGCTGTCCTATAATAGGATGATGTCCAATTTAACGCACCCTCTGTGGCTGCCGAAAAACAGCGCCGCGAAATTGCCAGAAAATGCATTAGGCGGCTCATTGTGCACTGTGTAAAATGCAAAATTAAAAAATTCATAAAAAAAAATTCTACAGTAAAAACTGCTAGAAATTTGAATTTCGTTAGAGGAGTAGCACTAGTATAATGGCACAATGTCCAATTTAACGCACCCTCTGAGGCGGCCGAGAGACAGCGCCACGAAATGGCCAGAAAATGCAATAGGCGGAATATTGAGCACTGTGTAAAATGCGAAATTCAAAAATTCATTAAAAAATTATTCTACAGTAAAAACTGCTCGAATTGTGGATTTCGTTAGAGGAGTAGCTTTACTATAAAGGGACAATGTCCAATTTAACACACCCTCTGAGGTGGCCAAGAAACAGCGCCGCGAAATGGCCAGAAAATGCATTAGGCGGCTCATTGAGCACTGTGTAAAATGCGAAATTCAAAAATTCATTAAAAAATTATTCTACAGTAAAAACTGCTCAGAATTTGGATTTCGTTAGAGGAGTAGCTCTACTATAAGGGGACAATGTCCAATTTAACGCACCCTCTGAGTTGGCCAAGAAACAGCGCCGCGAAATTGCCAGAAAATGCATTAGGCGGTTCATTGAGCACTGTAAATGCAAAATTCAAAAATTCATTAAAAAAAAATTCTACAGTAAAAAATGCTCAAATTGTGGATTTCGTTAGAGGAGTAGCTCTACTATAAAGGGACAATGTCCAATTTAACGCACCCTCTGAGTTGGCCGAGAAACAGCGCCGCGAAATGGCCAGAAAATGCATTAGGCGGCTCATTGAGCACTAAAATGCAAAATTAAAAAATTAATTAAAAAAAATTCTACAGTAAAAAATGCTAAAAATTTGAATTTCTTTAGAGGAACAGCTGTCCTATAATAGGATGATGTCCAATTTAACGCACCCTCTGTGGCTGCCGAAAAACAGCGCCGCGAAATTGCCAGAAAATGCATTAGGCGGCTCATTGTGCACTGTGTAAAATGCAAAATTAAAAAATTCATAAAAAAAAATTCTACAGTAAAAACTGCTAGAAATTTGAATTTCGTTAGAGGAGTAGCACTAGTATAATGGCACAATGTCTAATTTAACGCACCCTCTGAGGCGGCCGAGAGACAGCGCCACGAAATGGCCAGAAAATGCAATAGGCGGAATATTGAGCACTGTGTAAAATGCGAAATTCAAAAATTCATTAAAAAATTATTCTACAGTAAAAACTGCTCGAATTGTGGATTTCGTTAGAGGAGTAGCTTTACTATAAAGGGACAATGTCCAATTTAACACACCCTCTGAGGTGGCCAAGAAACAGCGCCGCGAAATGGCCAGAAAATGCATTAGGCGGCTCATTGAGCACTGTGTAAAATGCGAAATTCAAAAATTCATTAAAAAATTATTCTACAGTAAAAACTGCTCAGAATTTGGATTTCGTTAGAGGAGTAGCTCTACTATAAGGGGACAATGTCCAATTTAACGCACCCTCTGAGTTGGCCAAGAAACAGCGCCGCGAAATTGCCAGAAAATGCATTAG
Organism: Tiaroga cobitis; assembly: GCA_030578255.1. Taxonomy (NCBI): domain Eukaryota; kingdom Metazoa; phylum Chordata; class Actinopteri; order Cypriniformes; family Leuciscidae; genus Tiaroga; species Tiaroga cobitis. The sequence continues at coordinate 29,048,780 of CM060603.1, forward strand.
GCGGTTCATTGAGCACTGTAAATGCAAAATTCAAAAATTCATTAAAAAAAAATTCTACAGTAAAAAATGCTCAAATTGTGGATTTCGTTAGAGGAGTAGCTCTACTATAAAGGGACAATGTCCAATTTAACGCACCCTCTGAGTTGGCCGAGAAACAGCGCCGCGAAATGGCCAGAAATGCATTAGGCGGTTCATTGAGCACTAAAATGCAAAATTAAAAAATTAATTAAAAAAAATTCTACAGTAAAAAATGCTAAAAATTTGAATTTCTTTAGAGGAACAGCTGTCCTATAATAGGATGATGTCCAATTTAACGCACCCTCTGTGGCTGCCGAAAAACAGCGCCGCGAAATTGCCAGAAAATGCATTAGGCGGCTCATTGTGCACTGTGTAAAATGCAAAATTAAAAAATTCATAAAAAAAAATTCTACAGTAAAAACTGCTAGAAATTTGAATTTCGTTAGAGGAGTAGCACTAGTATAATGGCACAATGTCCAATTTAACGCACCCTCTGAGGCGGCCGAGAGACAGCGCCACGAAATGGCCAGAAAATGCAATAGGCGGAATATTGAGCACTGTGTAAAATGCGAAATTCAAAAATTCATTAAAAAATTATTCTACAGTAAAAACTGCTCGAATTGTGGATTTCGTTAGAGGAGTAGCTTTACTATAAAGGGACAATGTCCAATTTAACGCACCCTCTGAGGTGGCCAAGAAACAGCGCCGCGAAATGGCCAGAAAATGCATTAGGCGGCTCATTGAGCACTGTGTAAAATGCGAAATTCAAAAATTCATTAAAAAATAATTCTACAGTAAAAACTGTTCAAAAATTGGATTTCGTTAGAGGGGTAGCTCTACTATAAAGGGACAATGTCCAATTTAACGCACCCTCTGAGGCGGCTGAGAAACAGCGCAGCGAAATGGCCAGAAAATGCATTAAGCGGCTCATTGAGCACTGTGTAAAATGCGAATTCAAAAATTCATTAAAAAAACATTCTACAGTAAAAAATGCTAGAAATTTGAATTTCGTTAGAGGAGTAGCACTAGTATAATGGCACAATGTCCAATTTAACGCACCCTCTGAGGCGGCCGAGAAACTGCGCCGCGACATGGCCAGAAAATGCATTAGGTAGCTCATTGTGCACTGTGTAAAATGCAAAATTCAGAATGATAAAAAATAATTCTACAGTAAAAACTGCATGCTTACAAGTCAATTAATTTAATTCATACATTCATATGTATAATGCTTTTCACAATACATCATTTAAAAGGAGCATTACAGAAAATGCAGGTTTCTGTGTTACAAAATCACATTAGGATTTTATAAGATATCAGAAAGTACATTTATATAAGTTAGTAAAAAAAATATTTACAAATATCAAACATGCATTTTACCAAGATTAGTGTGCAGTTTAACGTAATGATAATGTTTGTACAATCTTCCATGTTTGATTCTGGAGTCCTTGCAGGGGAAGGTTTCATCATCAAAGGTGCTGGGTCATCTGAAATATTCTTAAGAGGCTGTAATATTATTATTACAAATTATGTTTTGTAATAATAATACAAAACAATACATGTATTGAATGTATTTAAATACCTCACAATTATGTTAATTAGGCTATTCTTTTCTGAAAATATAAACAATACAAAAAGGGTCTAAAAAGTGTGAATAAGTGAAAACCCACATGATCCTTAAATTGAGCTAATGACATGCACAATAATTAAAAAATACTGTAGCCATATGTGCCTTTATATTTTTACAGTCCATTTTCGCTGATATATCAGTTTTATTTGCATTTAAACATTTTTATTATTAGTTTATTCTGAAAATAGACAAAAAAGTAGGCCTAACACAACCTTTCAAAAACGCAAAAAGAAAGAAAAGCACACGGTCCCTAAACTCGAGCGTCAATAAGTAGAGCGTCAAACGCGGAAGTTCGCGTCATTTAAGGTGGAACGGATAGCGTCAATAAGTAGCTGCGAATAAGTAGCTGGATTCAGCCTCGTTCACTTTTAAAGATAAATGTAACAAGATCCCTTAATCCTACTCCCAAAACCTAAACATATCCATTTTATACAGAATATAAAAAGGATAAAACGTAATGGACAGAGATGTGTAGCTAGGTAAATGGCAGTTTTATTATCAATATAGCATTAAAGAATATTTTGAGCCACTAATCCTACTCCTACCCCTAAACCTACCCATAACCATTCCTTAAAACTACGTAGGCTAACACAATTATGAAGAAGAAAAAAACATAACAGACAGACAAGTATACATTTCACAATAATTTATTTATTGCGAAAATGTCAAAACCGGTAACGTTAACATTACCAAAAGTCGTTCACGTGATGATGCGTTGCAGTCAAAGTCCTCTCTGTCAGTATTATAGTAGCTGTGTATGAGGTACAGATCAGAATTTAAGTTATTAACGTTAATCCATGAAAATGTTAACCCGATTTCGGTTCGCTCTCTGAAGGCGCACGCGCTTCTCCATTTCAAATGTACTACACCGACTGAAACACGGCATGTCGCAATCTGTGACGAGGCAGACAGGAGCCAATGAGCGTTTGATATCACGGCCATAAAACATGTCGTAACGCTTCTTGAAGGCGCGTTTTTTGAATTTGAATTCATCACCAGCGCGGGATAGATTTGACGTTTGCGGTCGCTGCTGAGAAATGAAGATGAAGATCACTGGATAAAAGGCTGAATTTGGATCTATTTCTTGCAAACAACGTATGGATTCTAGGATTTGGATTACATCCAAATAAAATGTATGTCTTTTGTGAATGTATCAGTATGTTGTGTTTTATTGGAGAAAATGCTTTTTGTGTAAATACACTAAATACTACAAAATGGTTAAACGGTTAAACGTGTATTCTTGAAAAGTGTGAATGCAATAGAGTCAAAACATTTATGCCACGATTATGCATAAATAGTAATACGTACACATTTCTACGTCGGTAGATTTGTTCATACGTAAATAAATTAAGTTTTTGTGCTGCTACGTGTGAAAAGAAACCTGCTTTTGATGTATTATGTTCAGGACAAACATAATAGCACTGCAATAGATTGGCTATATTACGTTAAGGACCAACGTAATAGCACTGCTTATATGTTGGCATGTAACGTAATTGCGATTTGCAAAATAGTTTCCTCAGAACGTATTTCATGTGATACAGGGTTGGCACATTCATAGAGCCGTGTATACTAAATGAGGCAAGGGTGTAGAATTACAATCAAGCTATTGTAAGGCATGCACTTTTAAATAGGCCAATGTAATTTTGGTGATCAAAGATTTGTTTTAAATGGATACAATTATTGACTACAGTGGGACTTTAAAGGGTAACTAAGGGTAACTAAAAACAATGTTGTTCTAATAAAGTACATATATTTCAAAATACATTTACAATATCAGCATACCCTCTGGTGTTCATTTTTTTCGTGCCTTAACTAATAGTAAAGCGAAAGAGATGAACGCTTATCACCTGCTCTGTGCTGCCATTTTTAACTGTCACGCCACGTTAGACTCAAAACTGTTTGAATTTTGTTTTAAAAATGGCAGTTTGAAAGCTGGGAGTTAAAAAAAATAACAAAACTTCAAGCTTGTAAGCTTGTATAATTGCATTTCTCCACAAACAACTCATTGTGTCTTCAGGTGAGTATATACAGTATGTGTGTATATAATATATGTATAAATGTATGCTTAAATCTCACAGGATAGCTAGATGCTACAGCGAGTGAGAAACTGAGCTCAGCTTAGCGTCTATTGACGCCAATACTTGCTGTCCATTTGCACTGGCAGCCTGAAGAAATATGGCCTCTTAATTGGTGAATCATGACGAGTTGTAGTAGCTGTGATTGCCACCAAAGTGAAACAGTGAGATTATTAGCCACCCCGCAATGAAATTTATTATGATCTACAGGACTCTGTCTGAAGAGACCATTCCACCTCAGTGGGGAAGCAACAACACCGCTCTTATTAGTCATACTTCACTAGCTGTCAACAGCCACAAAGGCGACTCGTGATTAAAAATGAACACGCCGCTTGTTCAGGACGGTCTCATGTTTGGTGTCATGAGCGAAATGTTGTGTTATTTGTGTGCTTTATTTGATGGAGCAGTTTTGTGGAAAGACAACACTTTTGAAATGTCTGTTAATTTTCATATTGCGGAGAGAGAAAAGACGGGCAGAGATGATAACTGCAAATAAATCAGTGAGCGAACTGAATTCTCTGTTTCATAATTCTGTGGAAAATATGACGAATGAAACACCCATTACAGAGAAAATTTAAGCCCTTTGTTCTTAAGCATTCACTTCCTTGGATATTTCCCTGGATGGAGTCGGAGATTTGCTGGGCTGGAGTTACCCAGATGAGACAAACAGGAATTAAAACGCCATATGCTTGGAAACGCTACCTCGGCACTGCTCAAATGCCTCTGTAATTTCTATCAGTTTAAAGAGGGAAATCTTCAGAGCACCTCAACCATTTATTTATATATTTTCATCCTCCTCATTTGTTTATTTGTTCCATCTCACTCCTTGTCATGTTCATCAGTTTTGCAAAGACAACCTGCCTTGTTTTTGTAGGTTGATGCTGTTTGGTTATTCGATGAGTTGTAATACATGTAAAAGTGCCAATGTTTTGACCAAAATTCATCTCCATCAAAGGTCCTGAGAGAGTGAGCCCCTGCCAATGAGTTCACACCGGCAGGTTTCAGCAGGGTTAGATGGCTTGGAGCCTGGGAGCCCCTTCTTTGATTTGTAAAGCCGATGAGATGTTTCTTATTTGGAAGCCTGGCTCAATCTCAATCTAGCGGTGCATTAGAGGTGCTGTTCCCCTACGCCCCACCTAGCTCAGTTAATTGTGTGTTTTCAACCCGCTGTCGGAGGCTAATTTAACTATAGATTGAAATGAAACAGCCCTGGCCTCACATTTTCTGGCAATCAAGACTCCAATTTGACTGTGTTTTCTCAGCAGACATTAATGATTCCAAAGCTAATACTCATTGTTTGAGGTGACATAGCAGCCCTGGCATTTACTTAACCTTTTGTCTTATGTACAAGTCTGAGTCAATGCAGAATCTACTCTTAATTAATATCTTTTCTTCTCTCTGCCAACATTCATTTCTTGAATATTCAGGGAC
>CM060603.1:29054030-29131968 GCA_030578255.1 Tiaroga cobitis
GTTGCCTATAGCCAACTAACTGAAATAAGTTGCAGTACTAAAATTTCTAAAACTAACTGAAATCTATAACAATAACAAGAAATCTATAACAATAGCACATTGTAAAGTCACTAAAATTTAAATGTACTTAAATAAAAAATAAAAGCTAATTCAAAATATTAATAAATACTATAATACTAAAATAACACGGGTTAGCTTCAGCTATACAAATAATAAGAATTATTTTATTTTTTTATTGAAATTGAGTTTTTAGTTGATCCATATAAAGTCACCGAAAATGGATAAAGGATTGCTTTTTGAATCACATTCATAATGATTTTGTCTACATGCTACTGAAGATAAACCAATTGGAGCTCTGCATATGAGGTCTGCCAGTGATGTAATAATGTAGTATAAACAAAGAGGAAAACACTGACAGCATAGCAGCAGTCTCCTGAAGACATGAAGTGCTTTCACTCTCATTCCCTTTTTTATGCAAACATGATATTTCCTTCTATAATTTGAACCCTTTTTTATGACAATCAAATATATCCCATGTTCAGCCTCTCTCTCTCTCTCTCTCTCTCTCCTCTCCTCTCTCTCTCTCTCTCTCTCTCTCCTCTCTCTCTCTCTCTCCTCTCTCTCTCTCTCTCTCTCTCTCTCTCTCTCTCTCTCTCTCCTCTCTCTCTCTCTCTCTCTCTCCTCTCTCTCTCTCTCTCTCTCTCTCTCTCTCCCTCCCCTCTCATTCTTTTCTGCTAAACTCCTTCTCCTTCCAGATAGGCCCCTCTGTGTACATTATCCAACATACACACGGCGTGCAAGTTGCACGGGTGTTTGAAAAGTGTGACAGAAATCATTTATTATTCTGCGATATTCAGAACAAATAAGGTTATGAGGCAGCAAAGCAAGCACAGGGCCTTGAGCTCAGAGGCTATTTGATTTGTCACAGGCCTGTTTTATCTCTCTCTTTCTCTTCTCTCTCTCTCTCTCTCTCTCTCTCTCTCTCTCTCTCTCTCTCTCCTCTCTCTCTCTCTCTCTCTCCTCTCTCTCTCTCTCTCTCTCTCTCTCTCTCTCTCTCTCTCGCTGTCTCTTTTCTTTGCTATTCCTCTCCATGAAGGTTCCCAGCTGAACTTGGTTGAGGTCAGTGTCCGGTCAAATGGAGTCGGGCCTGTGCGTCTGTGGGGGTGCAGATGAAGTGGTCAGCAGTGTGACAGTTAGCGGGGATTCTGACAGCCCCAGCTCCAGTGTGGATTAGAGGTGAGGAGAGCAGACAGAGAGGGTGTGTGTGTGTGTGTGTGTGTGCTCTGAAGCATTGGAGTAACAGAGGGCCTAGCCTAATAGAGAGGGGAAGTCTGACTAATTTCTGTGAATTTGTGCTTCAAACTGCGTTTAATTTAATTGGCTAAACAATTATTCATTGAATATATTTACATCTGTATTCCACCACATGGTCCATAACATCCTGGCATGGCATTGTATATGCTCAAATACATCCAACATATATACACATATTTGTGATAATAACATTTAATTTAATTTTCAATGCAATTTACAATACTAATATTAATTTACATCAGCAGTTTTTGTTTGTTTTAGTAAATAGCTATGTATTTAAACATGCTAAATCAGTCTTTTTTCTGTATGTTTAAATACATTGTTTTTATATTATTAAAAACAACTTTGTTGTCTTTGTGTCAAACACTGACGTTATAACTATACACTATTGTTCAAAAGTTTGGGGTCGGTATGATCCAGAGTTTTCTAAAACTTTTTTCTATTTAAAATGTCATTCTTTCCTGTGATGGCAATTTTCAGCAGTCATTATTGCAGTCTTCAGTGTCACATGGTCCTTCAGAAATCATTCTGATATGCTGATTTGCTGCTCAAGAAACATTTCTTATTATTAATAATGTTGAAAACACTTGTGCTGCTTAATATTTTTCAGGATTATCTGATGCATAGAATGTGCTAAGAACAGCATTTGGAATATAAATCTTTTGTAACATTATAAATGCCTTTACTGTTGCTTTTGATCAATTTAACACATCCTTGCTGAAAAGTTAATGGTTACCTTTATTTTGATGGTCCACTTTAGACATTCTACTAACTATAAGTAACTTTGTTATTCTCATTTGAGTATTAGTTGACAGTAGTAGACTGTTAGGTTGTTTAGGTGTCAAGGTTTTTTTCGGTAGAATAAGTCGACGTAGTTGCAAAGTTATAGTCAGTAGAATATGTTGAGGTCCATCAAAATAAAGTGTTAGCAGGTATTAACCAGACGGTCTACTAATACTCTGCTGAGAGTTAGATGACATGTAGTTGCAAAGTTACTTATAGTTAGTAGAATGCCTAAAGTGGAACCATTGAATTAAAATTGTTATTAAGTTCATTTGTCCCCTTTTATTTCTGAAAAGAATGTTTTTTTTTTTTTTTTTTAATCAGTGAATTGCTAACCATTTGAACCTATTCCAATTTGAATGTTTTGTTTACAGTATAAACCTGTTGAAACGATTCATTGAAAAGATCAGACTCAAAAGTACAATTTGTTCACAAATCAGACATCGCTGTAGCCCGGCTTCATGAATATGCTCAGTTTCTCTCTGTGAGGTGTAGCAGAGCCCGAGTCAGAGCATTGATACATGCTCCAGCGTGTGTAATCTCACATAAGGCCATCAGAGATTAAAATGGCGGGATAATTACGGCAGCACAGGAGATTCCCGCTGTGTTTGCATAGACGCATGGGATTTGTAAGCTGTGCATTAGCCGCACGGTGTGGACACACACTGAGAAGGTACTTTAAGGAGAAAATTCCACCGGATTCTCCCTCCCGATATCATTACCCGTCGTATATGCTCTATCACGTCCGTGCGTCGCTAACACCCCGCGCTGTAGATGAACACCATAGCAATTAATTGTTCTGGGCTTGGTTTTATAGCTTGTTCGTTGACCGAAGCTCAGGGAATGGTTTGTTCTAGTCATTGGTATCTAAATTAAATTGTCTTTATCTCCTGCTAGTAGTGAAAAAGGGAAAAAGGGGGGAGGAAATTAATTTGTTAGATCAAAAAAATATTTAATTTTACAACACATCAAACAAACTTTTATTCAGTCAGGGTGCACTGCAGCGGTCCTTTTTTCTTAATTAAGAAAGCATTCTATTATTAAACCACATGAAAAGAAACATCAATTCAAACAGTACAGTCATGTTCGACTACTACTAATCTTTTGGTAATTATTTTTTAATTGAATCTTTTGAACACAAAAGCCCTGAGCAGATGCTTGTATTACTTGAATCCCTCATCATAGCCAGTGCTATATGTGCAAAGATGATGCTCTTCCGTGTGTGAGCAAAGGGAAAGAAGTTGAAGAAAAAGAAAAGGAGAATTAAAAACTAGAGGATGGAGAACGGGGGGGAGAGACGAGACCCGTGGCACCCTGAAGAGTTGGAAACTTCTGCATAAACGAAAAGCTCAGCAGCGAAACTTCTTTAGATGATCACAGACATGCACAATGGTGTGCGCACAGGGCCTTGTTGCTGTTTCGCTGATACGTACGATATTTTTAAAAATGAAGAGGTCGAGGTGGTTCTAATTCAAGCGCAGATCTGTGATTTTTTACCTCGTGTATCCCTTCTCATAGGTGTAAAAAAAAAAAAAAAACCTTGGACAAGTGTTTTCCTTCAAACTTTGAGTTTAACGGAGTGCTGATTCATCAAAGTTTGTGATAAATCTTGTGGAAACATGCTTTAAAAAAGTATTCGCCAATCCTGATGTGAAGTTGGAAAGGCTTTGGGAGGAAGCGGGGGAAAAAAGATGTTAAAGAATGGGAAAGCTTGATTTTTTTGACAGTTGATATGCTCCCGGTGTGGAAATTTGTGAAGTGCACTCTAAGACTCTTCAAAGTACTTAAGGCGGTTGGTGGAGATGCAAAGAGGGGCTTATGAAACAGGACTTTATGTGTCTGGACAGTTCTAAAGAGACATCCTTAAAAGTATGCAGGAACGCGAGTGGCAATCAGGCCCAGCCCAGTGCCAGATAAACCTGGGCAAATCACATTAAACACGCGTTATGCATGTGGCTACAAGGATGGCAAGCAACAAAATGGCTTCTACGCCGGCTCAGACGCACACTGCATAAAAAGCTGTCAGCATAATTTTTGACAAACATGATTTACTGTACCACACACACACACACACACACACACACATACAAACAGATCGTAGAAATGTCGCGCATCCACGCTATATTCACCAGCTGGTAACAATGACCGTTACTCTCTTTAAAAAGCTCGAATGGCGTTTGTAGGCAGATTAGAGGTCAGTTTGAAACCTGAGAGAGATGTGTTCCTGTGTCCTTTAATCAGGCCTCTCAACAGCAAGAATGCACTGTTTTCTTCTTATTGGCTGCCTTAGGTGGGTTCTTGCAGGTTTCAAAGCAAAGGACTTCTTTAAAAGCCAATGTTGGTTAAAGAGACCTTACTATATGTAGCAGGAACATAGAAAAAAAAAGAGAGAACAGAGAGAGCGAGGGATTTTTTAGCAGAAAGACGATGATAAATAAACAATTACATGAATAACCTTCTGAAAGTCACCTGTCCTCCATAAGGAGGCTGTCGACAGCTTGTCAAGGGAAATTAAAGGTTTGTCACCATCATCCATGCACAGAGCCAACAGAATGGAGCTCTTAGGAAATGGAAGTGCTTTTGAGAATATAAAAGGGTTTTTATTCAGGATGTGTATGGATGCAGGCGGTGATTTGCAGTCCTCAAAGAAGTGCAGAAATACTTCAAGTGCAAACCCCCCAAACCATTATTCTATACCCTAATGTGATTTTAATCAGTGGTGTGAGGTGGACTTCTTAAATGTGGAGGCACAATCCCCTTTCTGGTTTTTGTTTGTTGTTTACTGTAAATTATTGTATCAGTTACATTTTGTGGAAAACATTTTTTCTATGGACTATCCTAGAAAATATACAAGCTTTTTTTTTAATCTTTTTTAAACTATGCTTCAAAAATAATTACAGTAATAAAGTAACCAACATTTTATTAGTCTCTGTTGTTTGTCATTTATTAATGCAATTCATTTCAATAAATGAAAAAAAAAAAAATTTCATCATTTAAGTTTTTATTTTTTATAGGTAATACATTTCTGGTATATTAAATTAGTTTTATTTGTAGTAGTAGTTGCAGTCGTAGTAGTTTTAGTAATGGCTCACATATTATTTTGTGTTTTTATACCATTTCAGGTTCATTTTGATTTGGACATTGCCGTAAGGGGTGAATTTTTTATTTCTTTTATTTCTTTTTTTTTTTGGTTGAGTGTACTTTGTGGTTCTTCTCTTTCTCTTTCTTTTCCAGTTTGACCCATTAGTGCGGATTTGCATTTGTTGTGAATATGATATCAGCCAAAACATTAGCCAATGATTGTGCTAAAAGGAGGTACCACCTCCTCTGAAATGACTTTAACCCTGTATTTCGTTGTTGCCCCTCACACTCACAGATGCTTTAGGAATAAAAACTCAATGAGTTCAATAAATTGAGATGCTGTCTCCCTCTGAAACTTTATCCATGTCGCTGTTGGACAGTGTTCTTTAAGAAAAATGAGTGGTTTACGCACAATTTATTGTCATATTTAATAATATTTATTTTGTTTTACTTTTAGACTGTAGCATTTTTTTTTAGGAGACTCTGTGCCTCCATTCCCTTCCTGAAGAAACCATTCATGGTTTTATAGTTTATCATCGTTCGGCACCAGCACAATACCATCCAATATTTCATTTCAAGTTGGAGTGTTAACCATAAAGGTAGGGGGGGGGGGGTTTGGCACACGGTTCACACTGAGAAAAGAGGCCGCGTGCACAGGTTGAGTGGGCAGGTGCTCGGGTTTTGTTTGGGCTCCAGGTGTGCCTGTTTGGATCAGCAGTGCACAGGTCCTCAAGATAAAGTGTAAGCTTCTAGATCACTGAGCCTATGAAAACATGGCATGTAAGATGAGCTTTGACTGCTATTCTGACTTATTTGGGGTTATTACAGTGGCTGTTTTTATTGCAAATAAACAGCTCTGAGCCAGTCATGGAGTTGCATTTGAGTTGTCTATTGAATTACATGGTTCCTGCAGCGTTATTTCCTGTCAAGAAATGCAATTTTTGCACACTGTATGATTTAGTTGGGTTCTGCATTGCTGTTTTATTTATAGGTATGAGCTAGACCTGTTCAGTACTTTTGTTATAGGGAAAACAAAACAACTAGTAAACAGCACTAATCAAATTTAAGTGAAAGTGAAACTAACACTGATAAAGAATTAACTTGAGCATAAATATATTTATTTATTTATCAAATAAAATAAAAATTAGCACCAAATCCCCATATTAGAATGTCACATTATGAAATTATTGTTTTTTCTCCAAAACACGTTGGACACAATTATTTGGCACCCCTAGAATTTAATCAAATATCTCTGAAGTATTTACCTTTTTTTTTTTTAGCACACCAGGTTGACTAGGAACATGAAATTGTCTAGCTATGACTTCTTGTTTCACAGGAGTTTAAATATGAGGAAACACAAAGGCCAAATTCCCTTAATCATCCACCACAAGGAGTAAAACCAAAGAAAATAGTTCTGATGTGCATCAAAAGATTGTTGAGCATCACAAAATAGAAAGTGGCTGTAAGAAAATAGCTAAAGAATCCCCATTTTGACCCTCAGAGCAATAATTAAGAAGTTCCAATCAACTAAAGATGTTACGAATCTGCCAGGAAGAGGGCGTGTGTCTATTGTCTGAATGCACGGGGAGGAGGAGAGTTTGAGTGGCCAAAGACTCTCCAAGGATCACAGATGGAGAATTCCAGAGATTAGTTGAGTCTTGGGGTCAGAAAGCCAATTAAAAAAAATCAAACAACCCCTAAATCCCCATGTTGTTTAGGAGGCTTTCAAGAAAAATCCTCCTTGCTCAAACAAAAACAAACTTCAGTTGTCAGACACGACTGGAAATTTAAACAGCACAGGGTTCTGTGGTCAGATGAAACTAAAAAAAAGAGCTTTTTGGCAGCAGGGTTTGGTGCACACGAGGATAAAAAGTACCCCATGTGTACAATTTAATATACCGTTGGATCTTTAATGTTGTGGGCATATTTTTCTGCTGGAGGTCCTGGACATCTTGTTCAGTTACATGGCATCATGGATTCTATCAAATATCAACAGATAAAAAATCAAAACCTGACGGCTTCTGCTATAAATCTTATAATGGGCCATGGTTGGATCTTCCATCAGGACAACGACCCAAAACACACATTTAAATTTGTTACGGAGCACAAAATGAAGCTTCGGCCATGACCGTCCCAGTTCCCTGACCTGATGAGTGGAGTGAACTGAAGAGAAGAAGCACCAACATGCATCTGGGAATCTGCAGGATCTGGAGAGATTCTGAATGGAGGAATGGTCTCTGATCTCTTGTCAGTTGTTCTCCAAACTCATCAGATGGGAGAAAACTCAGAGTGGTTATCTTGGCAAAGGGAGATGACAAAAAATAATTAATAAAAGGGTGCCAATAATTGTGACCAACGTGTTTTGGAGAAAAACATTTATTTCATAATGTGATCCCCCCCACCCCCACTTTCAATTATTTTACTTCAGTGAAAGGTTAGATTTGTGCTCATTTTTTAAATGAAAAATCAAAAGGATAAACAATGCAGATTTATTTTAAAAACATTAAAAGATCTTACTGACCCCAAACTTGGTAATTGTGTGTGTGTGTGTATATGTGTGTGTGTGTGTGTGTGTGTGTGTGTGTGTGTGTGTGTGTGTGTGTGTGTGTGTGTTCATCATCATCATACAACTTAGAATCTAAATTCTTTATTTTAATAACCCAGAATGAGAGAATTTACAAATGTGCCATTATTACTTGTACTTATAATAAAAAAGTTTAGTTTTTTGAAACACTCATGACACATTTTACCATGTTATCTCCTGTGTGCCAAATCTAAATACAGAATGGCATACTTTATTCTTGAACATGACCATTTATATTTGAAATTGACTCTAAATGAAAACAGGCAGAACTCCGGATACCCCAATCTTTTTTGCGGAGAGAACCCTTTTCTTCGAATTTCACACTGTGTATTGTGCTTGGATAAAAATGGAGAGAGGGAAAGAAAAAAATCAATAGCGAAGACATTGCTGGAGGCTTACATATTACATTTTGCATAAAAGTCAGACTTAATTTGGCTTTGATCATCATTCCCAAAGATGACTCACTGGAGCCACTATCATTAGCCAATCCTGGGAAAAACCAGACGCTGACAAAGACCAAAGTCTTTGAATCACACTGTCTCCTTTCGGCTCTGTTTTTGGATACGGATTTCTGCACGGTGACTGTGAGGATACCTCGATGTTCATTGAAGTGGACACTTCAAGACCTCCCAGAACCATAGCAGAACTAAATGTATGGGATAATTGTAAAGGCCTTATCTTATACAGAGATAGAATGATGCATTTAAATGTTATCAGGCGAGATTGTTCTTTTATGCTTAAAATCATTACGATTAAAACAGGAACTGTTCGCTTTATATCTTGTGATAAAAATGAAAAGTTCAATCTGCATTCATCAGCCTTTGAGCAATACAATATCCATTTCAACAAGAAGTTGAAGTAGATTTCTTTTCTTTTCGCATTTGTGGAAAGATAACTCCAAAAACTTCAGCGCATAAAGAACTCACCCTTGATTTTTATCGCTCTTGTTATAACAACAGTTTTTGTGCAGTTGATCAGAGCGAGATCAAGAGACCTTGGTTGTAAAAGTCTTTAAAATAATTTTCAAGATTACATTGCTTAGCTTCAGTCCCTACTTAAAAATCACATTAGCAGAACAAAAAAAAAAAGAGATGTGAATATTATTAATAGATAGAGGAGCGTCACGGAGAGAAAAAGGAAAGAATTTGTCTTCACTTCCACACACAATGCCATTGTTCTTGGGACATTCAGAAGTCACTTTATTATTAATGATGCTGAGATTTTATAGTTCTTTTTTTTCCCACACTGTCCTCTGATGTCCCTTGGATGTGAACACTACAGAATTACCCACAAACCTTTACAAATGTTTCACAGGCTTGTATAATTGCTGTGTGATTTTTAAAACATTGCCGTACGTGGTTATAGGATCGCTCTGCAGTGATACGCCTGCGAGCTCTGTTACCAAACACCCATACACTGCTAATAACACAAGGTGACCATTGAAAGAGATGTGTTCACAGAGGCCCGAGGCGAATGCTCCTCCTCCTCCTCGCATACCCTCAGAAAACGAGACGTCAGTGTCAAAACTGACAAGAAATGTGCTTATTTAGAGAGCTTTCCTGGATGTCTGTGGTGAGGAAAACTCTGGAATGGGGTGCTTCAACTTAATAGTCTAGACTGGGTGCATTATACAAAGACTGTTTTGGTGCTGGAGTGTAACTTTATAGGAAAACATGTGAAGCGGTCTTGAACATCCCATCCAGACTTGGCTTCAATGTCCACACATGAAAGCAGCATAAGATGCCATCATATTGGGAGGGTGTGTTATTATTAAAACCAGACCTCTGCACTGTTTTTTCTGGAGATCAAATCAAACATGTGGATGCAATGGCACATAATAAGTGAACAAAAATACGGTTGTTTCACCTGGCAATGTGTTTCTTGTAGACACTTTCACAAACTATTATTTATGACTGGAATATTTTTCCTAAGATTGATTAAGATTTAATATGCAAATTACCTATGCATTATATACTCATATATGTAATATTGTGTAGAAATAAATAGCATATATTAAGTCAAACTTGATAAGAATATTGTGTGTGTGTGTATATATATATATGTATGTATGTGTGTATGTGTGTGTACTGCATATTATATAGAGACATGGTGCGTATTGAAAATCAGAAATTTGAATTTCAGATTTTTAAAATTGTAAAACAAAGAAAAGTATAAATATTTAAGAAAATACGATTTTTAAGATTTGTTGCTTTTCTATAGGCCACTTATCAAATGTAAGTAAATTTATGATGTTGACCATTTCGTACAAAAGTTCAAAAACAGTCTTTTAACATTGAAAATGTAAAATATAAGCATTTTCACTAGTGCATATTCAGACCCCATTGAATAAGACTGGTTACTGAATTTCAATGTGAAATTGCTGCTCCATAAAGGTGAAATGTATTACCATCTTTCATCAAAGTGCTTCTTATTGAAGTCAACCACAATGACCGAGAATTGTTCATATAGACATGACGAAGAAGAATAACATTTGAACTACAATAGGCGCTGAATCTTACTCAGTGAGTTGCATTAATTCACAAAAATGCTACATTACACATGGTGCCAGACAACACAAGAAAAGAACATTCAAGCTTCATCAAGAGCTTCATCAAAAAGCTAATGTGAGAAAATGAATGATCTCCCCCAAGTTATTTTTTCCTCTTTATTATCAGTCTCTAGCATTCAACTCAAGGTCACAGATGTGCTGGTATCTAGTCATTTCTAACTATGGCAGAGTAAGGACCTCTCACGTTTTAATTGTACTTTAATTTACTTGGCTTGTTAAATTACTTGTAGATTTGCATAGCAACTCCATTACTAGTTTCAGGTCTGAAGTGACACTCAAAGTTCCAAAGAAGCCTCATGTTTGAAACATTGCTGGCGTTGGATGCAGCTCATGAATGTTCACTCATATGTTTTTGTGTGATGTAGTGTCCTTAACAGCGCTCTTCTCAGCCGGGTCGAAACTGTAAATTCGATTTGACAAATGTCTTTGGATGCAGGGCTCAACCATCACGAGAAGCACACTCTGGCTGAGAGGAAGCAAGGAAATTAAAGTCATACTATATCTTTAGTAGTACTAAAGGCCTTTTTTCTTGTGTTTAGTGCATTGTTGTCACATGAGCACCCAAATTCTTCCTTTCAGTATATGTGACTGGGAATTTAGGTGGTGTTGGTGCAGAGTAGGGAGTGTGTGATTATCCGAGGTTCGCTACAGCACAGGCTTAAGAAAGAGTCTTCTCACACTGCGCACCTCAGGGAATTGTTAAATGATTGGCCCAGCACTTAATTCAATCACTTAGCTCTTTCTTTCTTTCGCTCCTTTCTCTCGCTCTCTTTCATTCCCTCTCCTCTCCTCATTGATCATGGTCATGGAAAAGTGATATTTTGCATATCTGGTTAAGTGCTCTTAACAACCTCGACTCGTGCTACGTTAAAAATTAATAAATAATAAAAAGGGGTGGGGGTGATCTTGTCAGGGAAGTAATTTGCTTCTCTTGAACCAATGATGGCTTGCACTTTATGTAAATTGGTGTCTAGGGACAACAAAATCCCTCTTAATACACATGCAGACTTCATAACAAAACGCAACGACGAGGAAGGACGAATGGTGGAAGGGAAGGTGGAGAGATGATAAATAGCGAGTCGTGTTTTCTGTGCGAACATCCCAGTTCAGTGCGCACTTTGACTGACAGTATTAAAAAAAAAAAAAAATGCATTATTTCTTAGAGACGATGAGTAGTTTATAGTTATTAAAAACCAACGTTGTAAACTTTCAAAAAAGATCCTAAATGAAATTGGCCCTTCACTGGTATGGGGTTTGGTGAGAGAGATAAATTGTTAGTGTTTAGTCGTGTGGTAGACAGGGGTTACATGTTGGGCTGGTTGCTGACAGGCAGCAGCTGAGGAGTGCTGTGTTCATGCCAGACGCAGCTCTGAGAAAATGAGTAAGACAAGATGTCTGCTTGTGCCACCACACTGTCCATGGGTTATCTAGATCAGGAATTGAGTTAAGAACGCCTTTTTATTCCATAATTTCAAATGAATGCCTTATAAATTCCAAATTAACATCACATTTTGAATTTAAGGAAAATAAGTAAAATATAACTTTAATTTAAATTTGGTCAGAGTTATCGCAGTTCTTTTTTTTTTCATTTTTCATAATTAGCTGATTAATTTGATTAATCGCAAATTAATTGGACATCACATTTGGCTGAGAAATTACCCCCAAAAGATCATTTAAAATCATTATTGTGTTAAATGAGAAAAGCATCAAATAGACATTACAAAAAATAGCTTTAGAAAGAAATATTTCATTTATTTCAACATTGAATTTATTACTCAAACGTTTAGGCTACAATGGCCTTTTTTTTCAGAAGCTGCATCTGAATTGGTATTTAGATATATTTGTAGACCAAATATTCTTCAAAATACCTTCTTTTATGAGCCACAAAAGAAATAAAGCCATACAGGTTTGAATACATGAGGTTGAGTATATGTAAATAAGTATTTGTATTTTTTATTTTTATGAAATGATACATATAATAAATTAAAACTGCCAATTGGTGGTGTTTTAACCCTTTGATGCACAACATGGGTCTAAATAGACCCGACTGAGTTTTCATTTTCTATATCTTTGCAAGAAATTGATTTCATCATTCAGTATTCCAGGTATTCCTCAATTAACTCGTTTTAGATCATTACAAATCCTTATTTAAATTTTTCCTTTCTTACTTTTCGAATAAAAATTGTTTTTGTTTCACTACCCTTGTAATGCGCAACGTGGGTCTAAAAAGACCCGTATTCATGTTTCTTTGCTTAATATTTGAAAGAAATGTATTTTATCATTTATTAATCCAGGTATTCATTAAATATCTTGTTTTTGATTTCCACAAATCATTATTTTTATTTTTCCTTTCTTACTTTATAAACAAACACGGTTTTTGTATTTCTACATCAATTTTACACACATGGGTCAAAAATGACCCATATAGGAACCTTTGATATTTATAAATAGTATAAATATATTTACTGCAGAAAACTATTCACCTGCCACACATTTCACCATTTCACATTTCACAATTCAACACGGCTACTTGTGTATATTTCATGCATGTAAGTTTTATTTAATACATTTTTTGTCACAGAAAATATTTGATATTTTGTGAAAGACATCTAGATATAGCCTAAAATTAGAACGTTTAGGCTAAGGTTACCTTGACCTTGAAATCCATTGCTAGTGCAAAAGAGAAGCATGTCCAATACTATTAGCTAGCTTGCGGTCGACATATTTTATTTTATCTAATATTAGCTAGGTCAACAAAATAAAAGTTGCAATAGAAAGTTATATATACAAGTATATATTGGCGCTGTTGGGCAGAAACCTTACCTGGCCAGTACCTCCATATTAATTTTTATAAATGGTCATAAATCAATGCTATCGGTCACATAATCCGTCGTCTGGTGCACTATGGCTGCTGTCGCATCATCCGGGGGGATGCTGCACATTGGTGGTGGGGAGATCCCCCTACAGTTGTACTACACTACAGTTCAATTTCAGTGTTATCGGTTATATGTGTGTTATGCGTGACAAAGTGGCCAATAAACATATTTCAAGTGTTACAGTAAATGTGTTGATTCTAAACAACTGTGACAATGGTTATTTTAACAAAAAGTTTTCTTTATTCTTTTGTTTTATCACGCTTGCATAGATGGGTCATTTTAGACCCATGTGTGTAAACTTGGGAAAAAACCTAGGAAATATTAAAATATGAATTTGTGATAATTGAAAACAAGATATTTTGAATATTCATAAATCATGAAATTTATAGATCATGAAATATAAAATGCTCAAATAAAGTGATTTCAAAAGGTGAAACAAAAAAAAATGCAGAGCCATGCATGAAATAACATTGGAAATTAATACGGGTCTTTTTAGACCCATGTTGTGCATTAGAGGGGGTATCCATAGCTTGCGCATCAAAGGGTTAATGTCTAAATGAATACCGTATATACCCGAATATAAGAAGACCCTGAATATAAGACGACTTATTTTGGGGGAAAAATATGGTTCCCTCAACAATACGTCATCGACGTTATGGGGAACGCCTCAGGCGTGACAGGTGTCTGAAATCACTATCAAATCACGTCAATCACATTGACCGGCGACAGCCCGTGAATCATTAACGTGAATGATTAACGTGCGACCTGGAAGTATATAAGGGCGCCTTGCAAACATGACAAATCATCTCATCGTCTTCAGGGACTGTTTTGAATGAAACGCTATTCAAGTTACAACAAAAGGGTAAGATGAAACGCACAGCAAAAGCAGATTGTTTCCGTAAGTGTGCCGACCCGTGTCCGAGGTTTCTGACACCGGCTGACACACATGAGCTGTGCGTTTTTTGTCTGGAACTGCAGGTCGATGATGAGGAAGATTTTTCACCGACTGTACCTGCAGTTGCAGCTCTTCCGGACGCGTAGGAGATGGTTGGGGAGTTTTATGATCAGGAAGATCTTGAACCTCCTCAGCCACCCTGCCCCTTGTATGCTGAGCTGGTGGATGTTATGGAGCGCGCTGCTGACAGGCTGCAGTTGTCTTGGCAGCGCGCTAGAGGAGGGGCCGCTCGCGGAAGGCTCGATGATCGGTTTCTCCCCGGCCATACACCACCAGCTCGGGTGAGCCTTCCATTCCTTCCTGATCTGCACATCGAGATCGAGAAGGCATGGAAGCACCCATACTCTGCCCGTATTCACCAACATCAGCGGGCCAGTTTCGCTGATGTTGAGGGGATCGGAGAGCATGGGTACGTGTCAATGCCGCCCATTGACGAGACGTTCGCGAACTATCTCGTGTCTGGGCGGGCAGCGACACTAAAAGCTCCAACCCTACCATCCAAACCGCTGAAGACAACGGCTCGTTTGAATGGTAGAGCATACACGGCAGCAGGTCAGGCTGGTGCTGCACTGCATACCATGGCGGTGTTACAGGCGTACCAGGCCGACCTGCTGAGGGATCTCGACCAGGGGGCAGGTTTGTCCCCTGAGGCGGTGGCTGAGCTGCGCCGCACCACAGATCTGGCTCTCCGGGCTACCAAACAAACCGCTGCCGCGATCGGTCGGTCGATGGCGGCGATGGTGGCTACGGAGAGGCATCTGTGGCTAAATCTAGCTGGCATCGGGGAGAAGGAAAAAACCTTTCTCCTCGATTCGCCAGTTTCGCCTTCCGAACTCTTCGTCACCTCTGTAGAAGCGGTGGTGGGGAAGTTCAGGGAGGCGAAGGCACGCTCAGCAGCATTTAAAACATGTATACCGCTGAGATCCGCGTCCGCACCCAGGCAGGCGGGAGAGCCTGGCCCTTCACAGTCTGAGGACCGTAGGCAGGGACAGCGAGCCAGTGTCGCCTCTCGTGCGCCCCCTCCCTCGAGGAGCAGGGCGCAGAGGAGGCGTGACTCCCGCAGCAGAAGAGATTTGAGGGAGGTTATCCAGAACAAACGCTCACAGCGTCGGTAATGGATAACCTCCCTGGAGGGTCACGAGTTCTGCCCTCTCTCTTCTGACCCCCAGGCGTTCATTACATCGGGCCTGGGGATGGGCCTATGATGAGAACTATGTTCTGATGGCCCACCTGGGCCTGGTTAGTGGAAACGCCCCTTTCAGGTATGTAAAGTGGCGGTTCCCAGGTTCGTAAAGAACTTCTGGCGAGTCTTCACTTTGCACGCCGCAGGTGAGCTGCTGGTCTTTTCAAAGAGTATACTTTTTTGTGATAAAAAATAACATATTTCTCTTTACAGACCTCGTTCCCTGTATAGAGTTAGGGGGCCATGTCAAGAATAAGGTAAGAGAACCTTTTTTGGATAAATCAGGGCCTGAAGTTCCCCGTTAGGTGGCCAGAACGGACTATGTTAGCCTTCGGGCTATTAGCCACCTTAGGGTAAAGTAGTTGGTCTCTCTCTAATAGAATGTTTTACTTAGAGTGTTGACTGACGCTAGAGCTTCAGATAGATCTTATGTCCGGCCCATGGGACCGTTTGACTTTTCTGAGTATTTCGCCCCTTGAGCTCTGTTGAGTTTCATTAGGTTGAGCTTTTCTGCAGCCCTTTATATGGAATAATACAGACTATATTATTTAGTAGGCTATGGCTCCTCCGAGCCCTCAGATAGATCTATGCTTACAGGCTGGCCCTCACCAGGGCCGCCTCTGTAGCTGGCTTAGGCTGTGCCAGGGATATTAGAGGCGTTCTGCTAAAATTAGCATTTCTTCCTCTGACTCTTCACTTTGTGAATGTATGTTTCTGCATCCCTGTATAACAGCCTCCTCCCATGGGAGTCGTTAGGCCATGGCCCGCCCCCATCTCTGCATTCTGGGGCGACTAAGAGTAATGCAGTTTGGTGCAGAGGTTGTTTTATAAGGACGTGGTAGGCCTCAATCAGGCTACCGTGGTATTTCTGTACCTCGCACCGCTATAGCTCGGGTCGAGTACGAAGTAAGCCTTCACTTCTTCCTTTGTCGAAGTTTGCTCCCCTGAAGCCAGAGCATTGCCCTGAGCTGACGCCCATGCATAGATGGTAGGCCCCTGACTTCTGGGGCCTCCGTTTAGGCAGAGTGGCGTATGTTGTACTCCCCTTGTTTTAAGGGTGCTAGCTCTCTTGCTGAGTACACTGCCGTGGGCAATGTGATTAGGCACCAGGATGCTGTAGGCGCTGTGTAAACAGCTTATCTGCCAACGAAGGCTGTGCCATCAGGTAGTAGGCCTCAGCAGGCCTCCTTGTATGGGCAGCCCCCAATAGGGTGCTGTAGGCCACTTCTAGAGAGAAATGGTTGGCCTTGGTGGTTCGGGCAGTTGACTCACTGGTGGGTAGTAGGCCTTAAACAGGCCTCCTCGGAGGTGAGTCCCAACATTGTGGGACATACTTTATAGCCGCTACAGGTAGCTAGCCGTACTAGGCCTCCTGTGGGTGGGCCCAATAGTTTCATTGGTGCAGTATGGTTCCCAACAGTGTTCCTTTGTAGCAGAATTGACTTGCTATCAGCTAGTAGGCCCAACCAGGCCTCCCTGATAGGCGAGTCCCCAGCCGGCTGGCCTTAGCAGGCCGCCTTGGAACTGTCACCCATCTACATTGGCTGTCAGGTAGTAGGCCTCACCAGGCCTCCCTGGAGACGAGCCCAATGACTGACAACCGAACAGCTGTGATTATCAGGTAGCAGGCCTCACCAGGCCTCCCTGAAGGTGAGCTCCCCACATACTGTGGTCGTAAGGTAGCAGGCCTCACCAGGCCTCCCTGAAGGTGAGCTCCCCACATACTGTGGTTGTAAGGTAGCAGGCCTCACCAGGCCTCCCTGAAGGTGAGCTCCCCACATACTGTGGTCGTAAGGTAGCAGGCCTCACCAGGCCTCCCTGAAGGTGAGCTCCCCACATACTGTGGTTGTAAGGTAGCAGGTCTCACCAGGCCTCCCTGAGGGTGAGCTCCCCACATACTGTGGTCGTAAGGTAGCAGGCCTCACCAGGCCTCCCTGAAGGTGAGCTCCCACATACTGTGGTTGTAGGGTAGCAGGCCTCACCGGGCCTCCCTGAAGGTGAGCTACCACATACTATGGTTATCAGGTTGTAGGCCACTCTGGGCCTCCCTGAAGGTGGAGCACCCCACATACTGTGGTTTTAAGGTAGCAGGCCTCACCAGGCCTCCCTGAAGGTGAGCTCCCCACGTACTGTGGCTGTAAGGTAGCAGGCCTCACCAGGCCTCCCTGAAGGTGAGCTCCCCACATACTGTGGTCGTAATGTAGCAGGCCTCACGGGCCTCCCTGAAGGTGGAGCACCCCATATACTGTGGTTATCAGGTAGTAGGCCTCACGGGCCTCCCTGAAGGTGGAGCACCCCACATACTGTGGTTATCAGGTAGTAGGCCTCACGGGCCTCCCTGAAGGTGGAGCACCCCACATACTGTGGTTATCAGGTAGTAGGCCTCTACGGGCCTCCCTGTAACATTTTTCCTATGGTGCTGGGTTTATGAAGCTAGTGGCCTCTTGCTATCAGTTTCAGCTAGCCTTAATAGGCAGCTTCTGAAGGCGAGCTTGTGCCCTGGCTCGCTAAAGTGTTTATTCTCTGCTATTGGTTCCCTCCCGGAACTTTTCCTGCCTACAGCCTGGTTTGCCTACCAGGCAGACCTTGTGCTCCCCTCACTGAGGGTCTCTAGGAGCATGCGGCTTCCTGAGTCTGGTCAGACGGTCGTAGGCCTCTCGAGAGGCCTCCCAGTTAGATCAGCCCTTAGGCCTTCACAGGCCTCCTCAGTGTTTTGAAACACAGACACTGGGTTGATCCGTGGATCGAGTAGAGAAACTCCCCTCACTAGCAAGGGTCATAAAGCACTATGCTGAGTCATACTCTCCGGGATATCCCGTCTCTGAGATCCGGGCCGAGTGGTTCACTGCCAGCTTCGCAGTCCCTCGGGTTGGATGCCTTACTTAAGGCTTTTTTCCAGAGGCTCTGTCTTCAGACAGACAGGATTTGGCCAGACTAGTGTCTACGTTCTGACGCCAGATCAGGCCGTCCTGGTGGCACTTCGGGGTGAGTACTTTCCCCTGAATAGTGACTGGCTGGGGTTCCTTCGGGTTCCCTAGCCACATTCCCTAGAAGGGACCCCCTTCTAATTTAAGTGGTGGTCCTAGGCCTTTGAGCAGGCCCAGGTAGGCCTTTCATTTAACTATGTTAATGGAAGTTTTCCTGTGAGGCTTTTTGCTTAGGCTATGACCGTAGGGGATGCCGTCACTGACAGCCCAGTGTGACCTGAGGGTGAGTGGTTCTAGCATTTCATTTGAATTTGCTGGTTCGGACAGTTGTCACTGCCCTTGGGCATGCACTCCCCTCAGCATGGCGGCGTGGGTATTTCGTTCCCCATAACGTCGATGACGTATTGTTGAGTTCCCTTCGAAAGGGAACGTCTCAGGTTACTGCCATGCCTCAGGGCTTGCCTACCGTACAGTCCCTTCAGACGATAAGGTGATTTGTCATGTTTGCAAGGCGCCCTTATATACTTCCAGGTCGCACGTTAATCATTCACGTTAATGATTCACGGGCTGTCGCCGGTCAATGTGATTGACGTGATTTGATAGTGATTTCAGACACCTGTCACGCCTGAGGCGTTCCCCATAACGTCGATGACGTATTTTCTCGTTCCCTGTTCTCAGGGAACAAAGGTTACAGTCGTAACCTGAGACGTTTTCAACAGAAAATAATTTTAAGAGCAAATTTTGAGGCGTTGTTCCAATTGCCTCGCATCACCTGTGCCTCGTGTAGAGGCCCGCTCGTCGGCGGAGACCGGCACATATGCGCTTCCTGATTGGCCATGACTGCGGCTGCGCTGAGTGCGACGGGATGGATTTAACCACCCTGCGGGGTCGTCTGGCCGTTTTCAACGACGATCCGGCTCCCGCTCTCTCTCTCTCTCTCTCTCTCTCTCTCTCTCTCTCTCTCTCTCTCTCTCTCTCTCTCTCTCTCTCTCTCTCTCTCTCTCTCTCTCTCTCTCTCTCTCCCTCTGCTCGAGCCGCACAAGAAAAAGCGCCGTTCACAGAGGATGCCAGAGCGGACGGAGACAAGCGAGCAGAGACCCGTCCCCCCCTGTTCACATATGGCGTCTTTTGCGCGCTCAAGTTCGTTATTTCAAATGTAGGCGCGTGGGATGCACGCTCATAATGGAGGCGACGCGCTCGTTTTTTCCAAGCACAAGAGAAAAAGGCTATCAATCGATTCCTCCACTCGAATATAAGATGACCCTGAATATAAGACGACCCCCCATTTTTCAGCCTATTTTTAGGACAAAAACCTCGTCTTATATTCGGGTATATACGGTGAGTCATTGGCTGTTTTCCAAAACGCCCCCTATACCTTAAAATGGGGGACTATTTGAGGGGACAGCCATGGTGTCCGAAACCATAGTGAAATTTATCGAGTGCACTCATTCAATCCCACAATAACGAGTGTACGAATACCCATAATGCACTGTGAGAGCGCCAAATGAATTCCCACATCTGACCAGGCAACGCATTCTCATCCCAAGGCGTCACTAAAATGACAATTTTGACCATGCTTCAATATTCGACGCTTTAGGCACCCTTTAGCGTCAGTTACATGACGCAATCCTAGGGCGTCATCTTACTGACGCTTTACCTTAAGCGTCAGTTAGATGACGCGGGTAGGTTTAGGTCTGGGGTAGGGTTAGGATTAGATAGCGTCATCTAACTGACGCTTAAGGTAAAGCGTCAATAAGATGACGCCCTAGGACTGCGTCATGTAACTGACGCTAAAGGGTGCCTAAAGCGTCGAATATTGAAGCATGGTCAAAATGATTCCCAAGGCGTCAGTTTCATGACGCCTAGGGATGAGAATGGGCTGGACCAGAAGATGCTACCCACAGCTTAATCATTCATCCCTTTTTCAAATCACAGGTTCAATGTGGAAACAGCATAAGCATAAACACCTCTTTAACTGATTATTAAATTGTTTAATTAAGGTTTATACATAGTTGACTAATGTAGGGAATAGTTGATGATGTTATATAGGACTATTTTAGATATAGCCATTGAGTCAATCATTCATTCGATTCGTTCAAACAGTTGATTCATTCAGGGATGAAGCAAATTACTCTCTTTATAAGTGGGCCATTGAATCATTGCTTCACCCGATTGATTTGCTCAAAACGCAGATTCATTCAGAAATCACACCACTGTGTGTTGCTCGGAAATGCACAACAGTTCTGCTCTGGCTTTATGTAATATTTCCGTTGGCAAAATTGAGCAAAAACAGACAATATTGTGTCTAAAATAATTATTGTAATTAATCTAAAAAACAGTATAATTTTTGCCTTGCATCATGTTCGTCACCAAATCAACCATATGAAATGTAAGAATGACGTACAAATATGTTGAATGCATTAAATAATTGAATGCATTATTTTTCCATAACTAATTAATTAAATTGAAGTGTTAAATCAACAGAAATAATTGAATAATTCCAACTGAATTATTTACTTTATAAAAATGATACAAATTGAATTAATGATTTCATTTTATTTAATTTATAAATAATTTATTTTTATTTTTTAATATGAACATTAATATTTACTTTTATCTCACAATGTGGTAGAATTTTAGTGGAACTGTATAACAAAACATTTGGATGTTTTGACAGTATTAAAAGTTTAGTTGAGAAAGAAATATACAGATGAGGGTATAAATACACATAAAGTAGTCCAAATTAATTATGTAATGTTGTCACAGTTTTTTTTTTTTTTTTACTGTAATTCAGTTAATTCTTCTTCCTGTCATTCCAACTCAACATCCTATCGGTAAGGCCAATTCGAAAATTGAAATTCCAATTTATTAATTTATAGAAAGCTGATTCATAAATTCTGAATCTAAATGGTGTCAGAGTGGAAGCTTCCATCACCAACAACTTCTGCCATGCTCTTCATCAGAGCCGGGGCAAGAGCTTGGCTCACAGATTTATGACGAACCCAGAAATGTGTGTCATCATTATGGAGGAAGGTGAAGGAAGCCACAGTGTTTTATTGTTGTAATCCCATGCGTTATTCGGGCAAACCTTTTTTTCTGTAAAGCACGCATGAGTCCCCTGTGTGAGTCTATATGCGTCTTTCATGTGGCACCATCGGCTTCCTCCATACACAACTCCTTTTGTGTTGTTTTATTTTTTTCTCTAAGGTCTAGAGTAGTTTTACTCTAAGCCTATTATGCATGGGGCCACTGCTTTAAGATTGGGGGAATAATTCGCATTCAATCTCTGCCACATCTTAAGCAGCCGTTCAGTTCAAACATTTTTCACCACAGATAAAAAATAAAATAAAAACACGGGAAAAGAAAGGAAGAAAAGAACGTGGTGCAGAATATGTGCATCCTGAAACAGATGGAGATGAAAAGAGCGAACGAGAAACAAATGGAAGAAATGCAAAGAGAGAAAAAACAAAAACAATCCACAGTTGAGCCAATGGAAAAATCTTTAGATTTCTGAATCTCTAAGCCTATTAAATATATATATTTAACTTTTGGTGTCTAAAAGAGGAGGGATCTGGAGAGTTCTTGCAGATTATGAGGTGTGTGTGTGTGTGTGTGTGTGTGTGTGTGTGTGTGTGTGTGTGTGTGTGTGTGTGTGTGTGTGTGTGTGTGTGAGTGTGTGTGCGTGTGTGTGTGTGTGTGTGTGTGGATTTCCTCCCTGTTATGCACATGTTCAAACACACTTAGAGTAGAGGAGTGTCTATTTCTGTCTCTCTTTTATGGTGTTCTGGATACCTATGCTTATGCATGTCACTTGAGACTACAGCTCAGTATATTACTGCACAACAAAGCACAATCAGCGTATTGTAACCATAGCAGGTGCACTCGTGAATATTGTGAATATTACTGTCTTGTTGGTATGGCAGAGTTGGAGAGAGTGGTAGATGGTCTTAGCTCAAAAGAGTTTTTTTTTTTTTTCTATTAGAGGATCTCTTTTTGCAGGGAAGGACAAATTCACACAACATTTTTATTTTAGTGCACAAAACTGCATCTTATTCACTAATTACCCACACTCCAGTGTAACCAGACGCTAATAGTGGTGTGTCATGACTATTTAAATTTTTTAATAAATCACTAAGTAAATTATGCTCATGTTTAACTATATATATGATCAAATACAGTATATTATATAAATTAGGCTAATGATATTAAAAATACAATATTTAAAAGAGAGTTGTGTACAATTTCTAGTGATTATAGCAGCAGTAATTCATCAAATGATGGAGAAGAGTGTTAAAACCAAACCTGACAAAGACTGTTACATTTGTTACAAAACAATCATATTTCACATAACTTTAGTTTTTTTACTATCTACTCATCCAAAAAACAAAAGCAGAATGTTAAAGTCAACATGAATCAGAAGTTGCAATAGTCTTTTCTTCCCCTTTGTGACGTATCTCTGACTGAAACGGTTTCTAGAAAGAGAAAAATGTAGGGCGGGATTTGATTTTGTCTGGAATTGATTGGATCGTAGGAAGTTGGCTGTTGCTAACTATATGGACGCAGATCTGAATGTCAGTTTGCAGTCAGTTTTGGAGGTGGAGTTGGCAGTCAGTTATATAGTCCCATCCTTTGCCAAGACAAACTTCATGAAGAGAACAGACACTGTTTCAAGGGGGAGGGGAGGTTAACGTTTTTGATTAAATATGAATTTCATGAATAAAAAAAAAAAAAGAAAAAGATGTGCACGGATAAATCATTTATAATAACCACTGCAACATTCTGTAAAAAAAAACATCGATCGTGATTTCATGCCGACTTTAAGGAGCACAACTGTTTTCAACATTGATAATAATAAGAAACACCGACACAATGACACTGAACTATACATATTATGCATCTTACAGTTCTATTGAACACCAAATCCCAGTACTCTGCTGTATTGTACAGTAGATTTTTTGTGCTGTTCTGTTTTGCAAAATTATTTCACTGAATCAGTTGCTAAAACAACTGGAATGTCTTATATACACAAAATAAGTGAGTTCACTGTTGTCTAATTAATCTGTCATATTGAAAGTTTGCAACGTTAGTGTGTAAAATTGATTTGTTTCTGATTGTCTTAAATCTCATATTTCTATATTTATTTATTTTAACATTCATTGCACATTGAAGGTGGCAATGAGAATGGCGAAGCTCACGTTATGTTATGCTCACGTTATGCTCACGTTGTGTTTCTGTCCTTAAGAAAGACAGGAAGCAAAAAGAGGCAAAGTAAAATAGGAGCTGTCAGGGGAAAGGCAGGGGTTGATTTGTACTGAAAAGTAAAACAAAAGAGTTCAGTAATGGCCGAGCTCAGAGCAGCTGATTATCCGCTGTCTTGTCAAGATAATACCATAGATCAGAGGTATTTCTTTATTCAAATGATATGCCTGCATCTGCACTCAATTGGAGGCCATCAGCTCTCAGTGAGCAGGCAGACGACATTGAACACCCCTCCCCTGGGTCACACGAGCTGCCTTTCGCCTCTCTGTGAGTGTGGAGAAAAGCTCGAGTAAAATTGATATGGCAACGATGCCCTGTCCGTGTCTTCTGTGTCAGTCCGGAGCACTTCTGCGCCCAGAGCTGACGGAGTGCCCGGACCTGAGAGCCACCCAATCATGGTCACACAGTTTTTACTTTTTATGATATGAAGTCCCACAGCCTGAGTGTGCGAGAGCTGGATCAAATGCAATTAAAACAGAAACATATGGTATAGTGTATCATGCTTTGTGTCTGAGTATGTGTATGAGTGTATATAGTGTAAATGAGAGGGGCTCGTTTAGACCTATTGTTTCATCTTCATAGCCATATGTTGGGTAGAACTTAATTTGCAGAGCTATCAGAAGAAATTTAATGTATGTAACATTTAACATATATATAAAAAATAATTGTACATTTAGCTTGTACATTTAACAATAAAACACTTTTTTTTTTAATTTATTTAATGTTTTTGCAAGAACAAATGCAATTATTTGTAGAGAAAAAAAACCCCACTTATTTTCTTCAGCTTTTTTTTTTTTTTTTTTTGACAATATACCGGATGCTGGACTTTTAAAGAATAATGCCTGGCTTTTAAGCCTGACTTTAACTATATGGTACAGGCCTGAATTATCAGTAGGTTACGTCACTTAGCACTGCTAAGTGTCACATATCTGTTAGTGGGCTGAACTGATCGCCTACCTCTTGTCCTTTACAAATGTACAGTAAATGAAAATAAGGAGTTAAAAATGCCTGACTATTTCCAGCACCTTTGAATTCAGCCCTGATTCTATGTGATGTAGCATGGAAACACTAGACTGTAGATTGGTCTTTCCTTAGGCATCTTGTCCAGGAGGAGTTAACCTTTAGAGATGCTCAAATGAAGAGTATGCTTTTATTCGGCATGAGCCACGTCTCCTCGGGGATTTCGAACCATTTACTTAGATGAGTCCAGTAATGCCTTGCAAATATAATTGAATTCAAAGTTTTCTCTGCTGCATTACTTTTTAATAAAGAAATGATCATTTATAGTCGCCTCTGCACTTTAATCTGATTCTGCTGTTTAGTAGTTTGTTGTGAAATGTTTTAATGGAGGACTATCAATCTATACATCCATACATCCATCCATCCATCTCCTCCTCCTCCCAGGCATATACGAACTGTTCCTAGAGTTTTTGAGGCCTCATCATTTATCTGTGTTCTGATGTACTCCTTTTTTTTTCTTATTGCATTGCAGTCTTTATATTTACTTTTTATGTTTATCTTAGTGTGGTATTTTATGGCACAGTGGTCAACTACTGTTGTTTTTTTTATTTTATTTTATTTGATCTTTCCATCCACCCATCCATCCATCGTATGTCTCTTAATCAGATATTATGTAAACATTTCTGGTTAGGCTTACTTTACTGTTTTAAGTATTTTAGTGGATTATAACGCAGTTTGTGAAGAAGTTTGCATGCTTTGTTAGTATAAACTGGTCAGTGAGCTGATGGCGGTGGTAACCTCCTCTGCTCCGCAACAAGCCTCCAGCACAGAGCCCAACTGTGCTACATGCAAATACAGGTTTGGGTTCAGCTTTTTTATTTGCATGATCATATGCAAATGTACTAATTAGCACATTGTCTGGTTTGACTTAATAGTCAGCATTTCTGACAGTGTTTAACGAGGGTGTTTTTTCTGTTCAGGGTTTGGATCCTGGCAGGAAGACAGCGGTACCAATTTACCCTGAACTGCCAATAGGCACCCCTACTCTTTCCACCGTTAGAAAATTATTCTAACATCTCTCTCTCTCTCTCTCTCTCTCTCTCTCTCTCTCTCTCTCTCTCTCTCTCTCTCTCTCTCTCTCTCTCTACAGTATTCATTTTTTTGTTGATAATTTTGTAAAACTATATTCAGACAATGAAGTGTTTAAACAGACGTATTTAAACTAAACTAAACAAACACACGACACTCAAATTAACACAAAAGATTAAGCACACTTTACAAGGACAAAGGATCAAAATGATAATATTCCAAGGCTCATTTCTGGGATATCAGAGGTGATTGGTTGATTAGACTTTTCACCCCACTGAGGATCTGTTTTAATAGCTTCATAATGCTGTCATCGACTAAGATGGGTAAAACTCAACCAATTAGAATTGTAATAAGGCTAATTAACAATACCCCCAAAAAAGAGGAAAAAATTAGAGAGAAAAGAAAAGAAAGGGGTAGGGGGTTAAAGAAAAGGGGGGCAATGACAATCTTGATAATTAACATTTTTTCTTATTCAGAAGCCCTCGCCATCTCATAATTTATGCATGTCTTTGAGGCATCACAACACATGTCTCCTCAACAACGCCCCCCTTCAGAACTCATGGAAGCTGGGGGCAGATTCTTCTTCTTCTTTTTGTCTGAATATCTATGTTAATTTCTTAAAAATCAATGCGCACGGAACTGCTTTAGGTTTCCATTTTTGTACTGTGCAACGCCATGTCACAAAATAATGTACCAGTCAAGCATATGCAAATATACACGTTTGTTTTGAAGAGAATACAAGCTTTTCAGGCTGAGTCACTGTCAGGAGTGAGTGCAGGTATCACTGCCATAGCGTTTAAGCATCAATTCATCAATAATTTGCAGAAACTGTTTTAGAGTGAGGCCATTCTCCCCGTGCGGAGACTGCTCTGCTCATCGCCTCGGGTCATTCCAGAAATTTCACTTAAGGAGCCCTGCATTCAGACCCAACACCATATGGCTGGCAACCCACAGTGAAAGCTCCCTCTCTCTCGCTCTCTTCCCACCTCTATTTCTCTTTTCTTCTATTCACTTGCTCTATGTGTGTAAAGTGTGTAGCTGTTTTTTTTCCTGTTTTTTTTTTTTTTTCCTTTCCCAAATCTGACATCCCATTGCTCTCAGCCAGGGCCTGTCACAGTTTGAGAGACGGCAACGAAAGCAAAACCGAACAAAAAGGACAGCAGGTAGAAAAACATCCCCTGCAAGCAAAGCTGAAGCCACCAGGTCGCTTTGCTGGTGTTGCTGCCATATGGTAACCTCAGGCAAAGCAGGCTTTCTGTTTACCTGCTCTATGCAGGGTCATGTCAGCTTAATTTCTGCTTAACCGCGACATGCTTCTGCTGCCAACCTGTCCACATCATCCCCCCGCAACAGTCTCACCCCCTTCCGAGCAAAGGATTGTGGATGAATCAGGGTACATGCATGGAATAGTTTCTAACATGTTTTCCTTTTTCCCTTTTTTTATTAGCTGATAAGCCTACAAAGAAGTAACTATACTGTTAAATACCATTTTTAGAGTGTGTTCAATCAGAAATGCACGTGGTTGAGATGGTGTACCCAATCCACATTCTGTCTTTTGCCCAGGGATAGTTTGCTCAAGAATTAAAACTGTCATCATTTATTTACCTACATGTTGTTCAAAACCTGTATGATTTTATTTCATCTGTAGAACATCAAAGAAGATATTTTGAAGAAAAACAACTCCCTTTTTTTGTTTTGTTTTGTTTTGTTTTGTTTTGTTTTGTTTTGTTTTGTTTTGTTTTGTTTTGTTTTGTTTTGTTTTGTTTTGTTTGAAAAGCCAGTGGGGTCTGATTGATTTTGTTTTCAAAATATCTTATGTTGAGTTCAACTGAAGAAAGAAAATCAGATGATATGAAGGTGAGTAAGAGTTTTCATTTTTAGGTGAACTGTGCTTCCAGTATGACAGTATTGAACTGTGTCCCGTGAGCTATTTTTATGTACGTGGGCAAGGCCTGATCTTAATTATGTCCAGTCTAGCTTAAAGGGTCACTGTGAATGCTGTCAAAGTGTTTGTGTCTGTGCATATGCCTGTTTGGACATATCTGCCAAATGTCACATCAGTGAAGCCTTTGGAGGGTGAAACGCCTCCTTATTGGGTCACAGACAATCACAAGTGACCTTTCTTCCCACTCTGATGCCCATGGCTCAACATAACAACATCAGCTCCCATCAGTCAACAGTCCTATGGTGTGAAAAATTCAATGGCATCTGACATGGCATCATCTCATCATTAGACTGGTTAAGGCTGCAGTTAGATACCCTCAAGATGGCAGGAAGCTGTGCCGCTGTGCACATTTTGTCCTGAGATGTTTTTACTGCATGAATGGTGTAAAGTTTGCATCAACTAGTTCATTAGTTCTGCCACTAGTTGACATTTTGGGTCTGTGTCAAGTAGTTGTAAATCATGTGATTTCAGTTACGCTCATATACAGTAGGCCTATATGTTGACAGCAGGAGTAAATTTAACATTAGTTTTGTTTAGTAGCACACACACACACACACTACCGTTCAAAAGCTTGAGGTTGGTAAGATGTTTTTTTAAGCCTCTTATGCTTGCCAATTCTGCATTTATTTGATCAAATAAACAATAAAAGAGTAATATATATATATATATATATATATATATATATATATATATATATATATATATATATATATATATATATTACAATTAACAACTTTTTCCTATTTTCATATACTTTAAAAATGTAATTAATTACAGTGATGGCAAAGCTGAAATTTAGCAATCATTACTCCAGTCCTTAGTGTCACATGATCCTTCAGAAATCAATCTAATGCTGATTTAGTGCTTAAGAAACACTTCTTATTATCAATGTTGCAAACACTTGTGCTGCTTAAGATTTTTGTGGCGACTGATCTTAAAAAAAAAAAAAAAAAAAATTAGGAGACAGTACTTTTAAAAATGAGTAGTTAGAATGTTTCTGTGTCTTTTGTGGAAGCTTTTTCTGCTAATTGTGCAGAAACATTTTTCAATAATAAATAGTTACATTGTGAGATATGAAGTTGCACTTCTAATAAATGTCACTTTTGACCAAAAATTTATATAAATTGGATCAATTTCCATAATTGGAGCAAGGAGTAGCGACATACAGGAAACACATTGTAAGTGTTGAAATATATTTTCCTCTGCGCGCGCACAGGCAGTAACAGGTGTCTGCATGTGCCCATTGGCATCATGCCACACCACCCGCCATCTTGGCTGCTGCCGCTGCTGAACCTCCTGTCTATAATGGCTGGCTCTCAGCTTTCTAATTGATTTACTAATCTCTACAGAGTGCCCTGACAAGAATTCCGTCCGCTTTGCAGATTTATTTAACAAGTTTGATTTTATTACGCTTCCTATATGTACATCACTCTGACGTCCGCTCCGCTCCGCTCCACTCCTGTAATGTTGTGTGAGAATGTGTTTTATTTGACAGAGGTAGCTTGCATGGAGGGCTCTGGTCTTGCCATGTGTGAAAAGAAGATATGGTCAGAGGCCAAGCAATCTTGTGTGCCGTATGTGTGTGTTTGCATGCGCTCTGAGTGAAAGGTTGAGGGACCATGTCCCTTTAACGTCAGAAGCGACAGCCTGACACCCACCACCCACCCTTTTTCCATTTCAGATGCAAAGCCGGCAAGCGACGCATGCATAGTCACAGCAGCAATCTCATCTATGTCCAATCTGTCATGGCACTGCTTTTCATTATTCTTATTTGGAGATAGGGAGTCATTTTTTATAGGCACTTGAGCTGCGGAGCGCGGCCGGCCGCTCTCTGGCCAGGCAGACATGTCACTTTCCCCGCACGAATCTAGGTCAAGGCGAGAGTGAGAACGCAGGAAGGAGATGGAAAAAGGCTCCCGGCATTTCTAAGAGGCAAATGAACTGATGAAATTATTGAAATTCGGCCTTGCTGGCGGATGGGGGAGGGAGCAAGCTGTGGTCAGTCGTCTTATCCCTCACACACAACCTGTCCTTCTTTATTTTCCTCCCTCTCTTTCTCTCTACCGCACCTGCTCTCATACACACGCACTCCCTAGCAGATACTAGCAGAACTGATATGCATGCATAATCAGAATCTTTACCATGTAAAATGTTAGACATGCTGAAATCTAGTTGGGTGTGTGTTCTGCAGGATGGAGAGCCTCTGTAGTGGCCTGTTGGGTGACTGAATCTCTGTTTTCTGCATTGGAATGATGGCGTATTAACTGCGGTGTGCATTATCATCTGCATAAACTCTCTCTCTCAGATTCAGCCGGCGACAGCAGAGGTGGCTGTGTGTGTGTGTGTGTGTGTGTGTGTGTGTGCGCATTGCATCCAGATGTCACTGTCATGAGGCAGCAGGGGTGGGTTTAAGGTGACCTGCTTTAAATATAGACAGTGTCATGACAAGATGCTACGCTCGACTTAAAAAGCGCATTTGCATAACATCCTTTTGCATTTTTTTCGGACTATCTCTTATTACATGCGTTGCTTATTATATACAAGGAGGACATAGATGCATTCTCTTCTACTCCATTATTCCCATGATGAAAGAAAAGAGCACCTTTAATACTGATTCTGAGAATCCAGCTTTATGTCAAGAGTGAGATTCAGGACAATGAATGGTGCAAATGTTATCAGTAGACATTAAATTGTGGTGTGTGCTGTGTGACAAATGCATACATTATTGATTGATTTATTAGAAGGAGGATTTTTTTATGACATTCAGATCAGTAGACTTTTTTGGATGAATGGACTTATTTAATCCAAGCTGCACAGTAAATTGCAAAGCTTACAGTGTAGCTTTTAATGATAGGTATAAAGACATTCATGCAACTGTCCTAAAGAAATGTTGGGTCTTTGATAAAGCCTGAGTAACTGTGTTATTGTTAAAAACAGATTTGTATTATTTATTGTTTTTTAAGTGCCCCCCCCCCCCTTGTTTTCTTCATGCTTTTAGAGTATTAGAGGACTTCAATTGTATGTTTAATGAGCTTTCAAAGTTGTGCAGCACTTTGTATTGTGCAGCAACACGTCAAGAGGAATGTATGCGATAGAAGCCTTATGTTTGGGGCTATTGAAATGACTTGTTCTTCTCAATTTTCTTTTAGCTACATTTTTGCCATGAAGACATTCCACTCCCCATTCACTCCCATTCATCCACAAAACAGAATGCTCTAACTTACAGGATTTTCACATACAGGATAATAATAATTTAATGCAATAACAATAATCCAATGCATTGAAGTGTTTGACCATTAAGGGAGTGAGTGTAGTGTTTAAATAAATACATAAATAAATAGTACTAAGGAGGAGCTAAGTAAATTGAAAAACATATTCAAATATTTCTCCACTGCTTATCTGGAAATGTCTGAACTGTTTTTGTGTTCCTATTTCAAACAAACATGATTAAAATGCTTTCATTATATCATACATAAAAACATATCAGCTTTCCATTAGTGAACTGTAGACAGAAAGCCAGGGTATTTTAAACAATTACCTGCTTTATAAGTGTGAAGAGCAAAGATATACTGAATTTTACACATATCCTCTTGACCCCAATTCCATTAACTCGTAAACAAAAGACAGAAAGTAGTGAGGGATCTGCCTGATGGTGAATTAACATGTGCAAAGGGTCAGAGTCCACTTCATCTCTCTGTGCAAGTGCACACACACACACACACTATAGTGGATTATTTATTAAAATTCTTGTACAGACATACATATATTCCATTTGTCTTGGGAAGACTTGGAGTAGCCTAATACTACTTGAATTATGTGTCCTAGTGTGGTATTAGCAGAATGCAGAACAAGTGTAGCTCGCTAAGCTGAAAGTTACCCTAAAGAGAAAATAGCTAGTAAGCTACATGTCAAAAGTAGCTTTCTACATTTACAGTATTTGTATTTACTCCAAAGTACTTCAAATAATACCATGGTGCTATGAAAGTACCTCTGCAAGAAATGGTACTTTAAAAAAAATCCACATTGGATTCCACATCCACATCCACTTGTTATGAGGCAGTGTTGTATTCGAGACAAATTCGTTAGAGTTCGAGTCAAGACAGAGAGCAGAAGAGAGTCGAGTTTGAGTCAAGACATGCTCCCGAGTCAAGTCAAGTCAAGTCATCTTCATTTATATAGCGCTTTTAACAATGGATTGTTTCAAAGCAGCTTTACAGAGATAAACATATAATTTAAGGTCACAGATTGTTTTGGCATTATAGCGGTTCTTGAATAATGTTATTTCCAGCTAAAGTTAACTTTGATTGATTCACCTCCGTCGAAATAATCAGACTTTTAAACGCGAACCTGTGATTAACGCTGACGGCGTTCACATGCTCATTCAGAATTGATTCTATAGTTACGTGCTTTTTAAAATATGTGCGCAGGTTTATAATTCATACGACCCAGCCTAAACAAACTACTTTTCTTGCCTATAAATTTTGATACAGAATTTTGTTTTATTTTATCACTTCGGGGTACGTGAGCCAGAATTCACAACGCTTCATCTGTAGAGTGGGAAAGGGATCCTCGATAGGGAGAGGATAGTGGACACTTCAGCACTGCATTGTCATCGGGTCCAGGCGGATCTCCTTCGTCAGATCTGGACACGGCCTGGATCCGGCAGGCTGCGGGAAAACCTCGGGATAAACAAAGACACTAATATTAGCGTAGATGCCATTCTTCTTATGATGTAGCGAGTACATCAAGATTTAAGGGAAGTGTTCCCAGTTCCGGCTGACCTAATCTATGCAGCCTAACATTGAATTTATAGAAGTCTATAGTGTGTTATGTGTATGCTAGGTCAAAGAGATGTGTTTTTAGTCTAGCTTTGAACTGACAGAGTGTGTCTGCTTCCCGGACAATGGTAGGAAGACTGTTCCAAAGTTTTGGTGCTAAATAGGAAAAGGATCTACCGCCAGCAGTCGATTTAGATATTCTAGGTATTATCAACTGGCCGGAATTTTGAGATCGTAATAGACGTGAAGGACTATAATACGTTAAGAGCTCGCTCAAGTACTGCGGAGCTAAACCATTTAGTGCTTTGTAGGTAATCAACAATATTTTTAAATTTATACGATGTTTAATAGGGAGCCAATGCAGTGTTGACAGAACCGGGCTAATATGGTCATATTTCCTGGTTCTGGTAAGAACTCGAGCTGCGGCGTTTTGAACTAGCTGTAGTTTATTTATTAAGCATGCAGGGCAACCACCCAGTAGAGCATATCAATGATCTAGCCTTGAGGTCATGAACGCATGGACTAATTGTTCCGCATTTCCCAATGAGAGCATATGGCGTATTTTAGATATATTTTTAAGATGGAAAAATGCAGTTTTACAGATACTAGACACGTGGCTTTCAAAAGAAAGGTTGGTATCAAAGAGCACACCCAGGTTCCTAACCGACGACGAAGACTTGAGTCTGATTCGAATGAGCTTGTTGTAAATTATTCCGTTACTGTTTTACTAAGTGAGAAAAAATGACAACAATTTCAGTGTGTGAGTGAGCTGCCCAAATGATTTAGACTAAATGTTGAACCGTTTCAGAATTGTGAACGGTTGTTGCTAAACAATTCACTGAAAATAACCATCTTAAAAAAATTAATCATTCATGAATCACTAGTCTTATCGTAGTTACTCTGAACAGCTGACAGAATACGATTTGTAAAATGTAATGTTAGCAATTCTCAATGCCATCTCGCTGCTTTGAAATAGTTGTCACAGTACTGTGTCAATCACTCAATATCACACTGTAAAGCATAACCCAAGCCTACTTTAGTTGGTACAATGGACATAGTTACAGGAATGTATATTATTTTTCGTTCTTGATAACATCACACTCTTGACCCCCAGCAGTCCTTTAAGACTGTTGCACTCACTTTCTATCTCTCTTTTGAAAATGGGACATCCTCCCACCATCAGCCCTAAACTGGCACAGTCGCCATTTATCCTTCTAGCCCTTCTCTCTCACCCCCTTCACCCCTCTCTCCTCCTTCTTCCCCATCCATCCTTCCCTCCCTCCATTCCATTCCCCGGCCTGTCATCAATCTCTCTAAAATGACAGCCGACAGATGTTAGCCTTTGCAAAGATCAAATCCATGGCTGGAGGGCTGCTCGCAGTGGAGAAGGGTAGCCACAGAGAGGCAGGGCCACAGCGGTGGCACCAACACACACACCCATCGCCACCCGGCCGCTGCATCCGTCTGTCTTGATTGCCCTCACACACACACATACATACACACCCCCACCTCACATAGAACTGATGCTTAAATGTGTTGTGACATGAGGGCAGGGTGGCATAGAGACAGGACTGTCAAGATGGACGCTGGAGGGGACAGTCTGCCTAACTAAGCTGTGCTGAACTTCAGGAAAGAAACAATATTGACTTTATGGCCTTTATTACACTGTTCCATCCACTGACCTCCTCATATATTCCAGTGCATACCTCTGTGATATTTTGTATGCATTTAAGTCAGTAAATGTGTGTGTGCCTGTTTACCCTTGTCTCATGTTGCAGACATTAGGCAAGTATCTGTCTTGGTGCAGTTACTGTAGCTGAAGGCTAGCATGAGTGTTTATAAAATGGCAGGTCTTTGTCATGTATCTCATTTGAGCTTTAATGACTCAGATGGGTCAGAGAGAAGCCCAATGATGACCACGTCTCCTTCGGGCCACTGTCCTTCAGCTCAGTCTGCATCAACGTCCTCATCTGTGAATATGTGTGTGTGTGGGTTTTGCAGACATTGAGGGGACCAAATATTCAAAACATACTAAATAATGTTTTAATGAAAATCTAAAAATGCAATGTCTTTGTGTGAGGGTTAGGTTCATGTTAAGGGAGAGACAACATGATTAGCTCAGATAATTAAAAACAGAAGAGAAGTCAATAGAAATTCCCCCACCATATTTCTTATCTAGCTTTTTGGGGATAAAATAACTAAACAATTATTGATGGCCTCTAAAGATAAAACGGTTAATTAAGACAGATTAACGTTTGCAGCCACTTGGTGATCAAGCAAAACTCTTAAAATGTAATGATTATTTACCAGAACATGTGATGTGGAATTCAATAAAATATCAAGCAAAGCCTAAAACAGGGATTTCCAATCGGCCACTGTGCTGCAGAGTTTAGCTCCAACCCCAATTAAACCCTCTTGCAATCAAGTCTTAAACCGATTTTTGACACCCGTGGCCTAAGACGATTCATAGTCCATTCACTGGACATACAGTATATGTATTATAGACAGAATTGTGTATTATAGACAGCAATTCTGGGAGTCAGGATGTTTGCTTACTAGCAAGCTAGAAATTCAGGAAAAAGCTGTATAATATGTGTGGTCTTCTGTATTACATCTGTGAAATAATCAGTACTTAATACTTCTGGATGGAGGGACTCTGATCACAGTTTACATATATTTTCTCTGTGCATGAACTTTTTGTACAATACCATTGTTACTGTGCTTCCATCTGTTTCAGATTTATCCAAAACAACATATAAAAACAAAACCATGGTTGGCTATCGTTCATGTAATTCAGATGGCCTCTATCTGTCTAAGTAGGAGCTTCTTGGCCAGAATAAGCTACAATGGACTAGACCTTACATGTGAGACTACTTATAGACAACAATTACAAAAGATTTTTTACTCTTCTATAGAGTCTTTACTCTGTTATGACTACACGTGTGTGACTGTTAGAGCTGAGGTTTGACTGTGTCCTGGTGAATGATGAGTTTGATTCATATTTTTTATGACCTGAAACAATGGCAGTGACAGTTTGAGTGACATGACTGCTGCCTTTCAGATGACTGCAGAGGACAGGCTGCTATCAAATAATGACAATTTATTTAGCATCCAGTGGGAGGTGTAGCGAAGAAGCTAACATATTGTCTACAACAAGGTTTAGGAAATAGGAAGTGAAAAATGAGATGGCTGAATGCACCTTGGCACTTGTAGAAATTGTTTGTAAATGTACGTGAGTGGGTTTGTTTTATAGACAAATAGAGTTCTTCAAAAATTACACAATATTTTGGTGCTTCTTAAGATCAAGATTAATCCAGATGAGGTGCATGCCTAAAAAAAAAAGTAGCCCACTAATGACGACAGAACACCCTCACATAATCTCTCTTGCATACTTGTGTGCATTAGCACTGTTTCTGAATCGGACAGGTCTGGACAGGACAGAAGGGAAAGTCCCAGGAATGCAGACACCTCTACCTTACCCTGGTATAAGATTTGGAGACAGGACAGGGGGACAGGGTACAGAACAAGGCAAAGAGGACATTGTGTGCATGCAGGAAGGAGCGTCTACACATCGCCCAGGTAAAGGACATATAGGGGTGGGAAGTTGGGGGGAGTTGAGGGTACGTTGACAGGGGCTGGACTCACTTCAGTAAGGGTTGAAAGACAAGAGAGACAGCTCTTCCCAGCAGATGTCACTAACAAGCAGTGTTGTTGTGTCTACAGCCCAAGGCAAGAGAGACAGGCCAACCCATATGCTGCTGGTAAACATAGATAACTTTAAAGGGTAGTGGGAACAACTCCCTAATACCACACATCTAAATTCACACAACCCCCAGACCAAACCAAATCAAAGCAGCAGACACAGACAGTGTCCAGAGTTCCTGCGCTAGGTGCCAACATATGACCCCCTAACTGAAAGTCTCCCCTATATCTGCAGTGTTTACTGAAATTCAACACCTGCATACTCTGTTTGGACTTGATTCATTCTTCTTGTCCTTGTTTATACCTCTCGGAAGTTTTTTTCTCCCCTTTCTAACTGAAACACAGCAGGTTAATGGATTTACTGCTCGGCCTTGGCTCGTTGGTGTGTATTGACCCACATGAGAAAGTCCTGGTGA
Source organism: Tiaroga cobitis (assembly GCA_030578255.1). NCBI lineage: Eukaryota > Metazoa > Chordata > Actinopteri > Cypriniformes > Leuciscidae > Tiaroga > Tiaroga cobitis. Next base: position 29,090,452 of record CM060603.1, read on the forward strand.
TGTTAGCATGCGGAAGGTGAGGCCAAGTGCAGGAGAGCAATGAGGAACACATGGGACTAAATATTGATTGAGCTCTGACATTGATTTAGCTCTGCTTGATTCACAATACCAGGCCACTGTATGCATACATATAGATCCATACGTGTCCGTCCCAAAAGAGGAGCTCCTCTCTTGCTCATTCCCTCCGTCTGTCTTCCTCTCTCACTCCTTGAGAGGGAAGAGAAATCAGGGGAGCCCTCTTTAGCCTCTACTCTTTTGTTTACTGTTGTCATTTTGTTTCTTTTCATCGTTAATCCTCGAGCTCTGGCCAGGGGATGTCACGTTGTTCTGTTTCTTTCTCTCTCCCTTTCTCACTCCCCCATTTCCCTGCTTGTTTCTTTCTTTTCATGTGAGCAAAAGCTTGTCAACGGAGGCCTTGTCACTCTACTGGAATATTCAGTACATAACTCCCCATTTTTGTATGAATTACCCTTCTACCTCCTAGACATCAGATGCTCCTCTCTCTCAGTGATGTACGGGACAGCCCTTGGTCCCCAACCCTATGTGGGGGCCTCTTCACAGTATTCTGAGCCCATTATGTCAGGGTTAAATTTGCCTATCAAGAGAGATCTTACTTGGCATAAAAGCTGTATGAAAGGTGCAGTGTTGAAGAAAATCATTTGAAACTGTGGCTTTCTACGATTCAAGTTAACCATGATTGGAAGTGGTTACACTATTGTCAAGCTATAATGTATTTTATGATTTAATCAGAGTCATATTTTTACTGGATATTTGAATGAATGAAGGGTGAACAGTAAATGTAATAAATATTACAAAAACTCCTTAGCAGATTCTAAAATTTGTTGATTCATTAAATAATTTTGTGAATCTGTCCATTTAAATAAACAGTCTAAATTAGACTTTTCAACAATCTGTTTGAGAGAGAGGCAAAGACAAATCAGTCTTTTAAGACCAATCAATTGGCTGTATTCTGGTGATGTAGAGGGAACTTTTAAGAAGATTTTTATTATAGAATCACAGAATTGCTTCCCTATACCTTTTATGTCAATATCACTATAATAACTATAATATTTTATGTCTGTAGAATATCACATATAATATCACTCTCTGTCTCCATCTGTGGTACTATTTCACCCTGATACAAATGCCTATGCATTACATCACCACATAAGTTGGACTTCCTCTTATGGATCACGGGGGGCTCCCAAAATTTGCAGTGCACCACTTATCTCTCTCTCTCTTTCTGTCTCTCTGGCATTCACAATCCCTAAAAGAGAGGGGGTTGAGAGATTTGGGTAAGGAGGGCTCACGGATGGAGCCCGCAGAGGGGGGGGTGGGGAACTGGCAAGGGTGACAGCGGGTTAAGTTTCAAGGGCAGTGGCTGGGAACACAGACACATAAACAAGGCAACTGGTATGCGAGCAATAAAGACATAAAAGTTAGCATGGGGGCACGGCATACAATAAACAGCCACCATTACCTGCTATGTTTATACAGATAAAGTATCCACTGTAAAATCTCTGGATGGTGGATGTAACGCTCAACTTCTTCGAGGACAACCGGCAGGGATGGGGGCCGGAGGGGTTTGGGAGGGGAGGTGGAGGGTGGTTTATGAGGTGCTCTGAGAAATGCTACAAAAAAAAACACAAATCGTTGCTAATGACATTTACAAGCTCAAGAAAGCTTTGTTCACAGATGCTTCACGTGCACTTTGCTAAAATGAAGGGACGAGAGAGCATGAAAAACAAAGACGCAGAGTTGTTTTAATGGACTGGTGCATCACTTTTTTAGTGGAGTAATGGAAGGGTAAGTGGGCCTATTCTCTTTTGTGTGGACCGTAAGACAAATATGTCTATGTCGTTTTTCCCTGCAACAACATAAAGAGGCCAAGAGGTCAAATAAACAAACACACAAACACTTCTTGGCACACAGCTCTAGAAATGATCTGCAGATCTTAATAAGCAATTACACCAAATACATTGTTTAGCAAACTTTACTTACTCAACTACGGCTGATTCCCTTACACGTACATAAATAAATAAATAAACATAAACCACTGATTATATAAATAATGAAAGGAAAATTCTGTTACTAGCTTTTTCTCTCATGTGATTTCTCCAATCTCTCTTTTTCATCCTCTACATACTGTGTATTGATTAAGGGAATCGTGATGGTGGTGAGTGTTTGTACGGGGAGGTGCAGAAAATGCCCTGCAGTACATGAAGATGTTAAGATAAAAGTTCCTTCCTACTCCACTGACAGAAAGAGAGAGAAAGAAATGAGAAGATCTATAACAGTTGAGAAGTTCTTCAGTAGTGGTAGTTATATTTAATAATGTGCATTTCAGCTTAATCTTGACACAATAATGCATATACCTACAGGACCAGAGTCATTAACAGTTATCTGTGTAACACAAGATCCTATCTCCCTTCCTCAATACCTAATAAAAAAATGTCACGTTATCATGGTATTTTGTTTTAGCTTTCTTTTATCCAGTTAATGTTATGCTAAGCTATCAGGAGTTGCTGTTAGCTTGAGCTGTTAGCAAAGACGAAATCACAAGGAATACAAATATATATATATAGTTTTACTATTTTTAGCTAAATATAATGTGAAATGCAATTTCAAAGACATACAAAGTTCTGTAATGAAACTCTAGATGGCGCAGGCTAATAGATCCTTAACTCAAACGCTTGCTATCATATCATTCTCTTTAGGGCACAGCTGATTGGTTCCTGCTTTATCAGTAGCCCGTGATCTTGCTGCTTAACCTGTACGCTAATTCATGTATGCTATATGCAGCAGCATGTCTTGCTTGCTCACAGCAGCATGTCATGTATGTATTGGCAGTAGCAAGTCATGTCCTGTTCTGCTAAGTCAATTGTTTCCATGTTTTATCACTCTTTCGGTGTCAGTACTAAATGCTGTCCCAGTGAGAACGCAGCTTCAAGGCCTCGATCACTCAGCATAGAAAGTGATTATTAGGGAAGCATTTTCAACAAAACGCTGGTATTGCTTTCATACCAGCATGTTATGGTTTAAAAGAAGGCAGAGCTTTGCCGGGTCAGGTCAGTGAAAGTTAATGAGTGTCCAGTGTATACACTAATAAGGTGTCAGGGTTCATTTTAGCCTACCGCTCCCAGCTGCCCTCTTCGCACATATGGAGCCCCACTATCAAGATCGTTGCCATGCCAGCCAGGGACATTTGCATATGTGTTATCTATTTAAATAAATTCTCAGGGTTTATAAGCGCTATAATGCATCTTGGCTATGCTCAGCTCATTGCTAATTTATAGGCAGTCTACTGTGTCTGGGGCTGATGACACCATCTGAAGCATGTAGTCTAGACGACATTGAACCCACTGTCCGTGGGGTAATTGTTTTATGCAAATGAAAAATCCAAGGGTGACATGTTCCTCGTGCATCCGTGTAATTTGATTGAGGTGTGCTAAGACTGCTGCCAGCCCGGTATGCCTTTACTTTATTATTATTGTTATTATGGTGATTATGATTGTGTGCAGGCTGGCGGGCAGAGGGTTGGGTTCTGCTGCCGGCTGGATCGAGAGAGAGGGATCTCAGAGCCCTGGGGTTGCATCTCCTTGCAGCCTTTGTGTCATAGATAATGCACATAGAAAATATGCTGGCTCTTCATGCTATATTCATGGCTTGATGGATTTTTTCAATATTACATGCTTTTGTTTTTCTTGCCAGTGACAACTGGCAAAACAAATGACAATGGGCAAATTGTGTCGTTGTGATTTGATATTTTACTGTCTGTGAGAAAGTTTAACGGAGATTAAAAAGCCCACATTCTTGTAGTAGGTTGATGTGTGTTGAAGGGAGCAGAACAACAGTGTCCCATGAAAAAAGAAAATGAATATATAGTATAAAGTATTAAAATAATGTAATAGAGAGAGCTTTCTATGATAATTGTTTGCTCATACAATTTTATGCATAAACTATTTTTAAATATAAATATATGTACTTGCTATATATATGTTGCTATATATGATATTATATATATATATATATATATATATATATATATATATATATATATATATATATATATATATATATATATATATATATAAATTTTATTATAATATATATATAAATTAAGTCTATTATTTTTTATTTTTTTTCTGTAACATCACAATAACCAGGCATCATAACATTACTTCAAATTTGACCAGTTTTGCATTTATTTTTTGTTTGTTTGTTTATTTATTTATACTTTTTTTTACTGTACTGAAACATTGATTTCCTTAAACACTTGTGCAGTTTCAGCTGGCAGAGGAGAGAGTGACAGTGTAGATATTTTATGGGTGAGGTGACCGCGTTTCTACTGGGAGAGGTGAGGAATGGCTGTGGTTCTCGGTGCCTCCTCCTGACCTTTCACGCTGCCCTGCTCTGCATACGCAGCTAACTAATAACGACCCCTTTAATTATCAGAACCAAGTGCATGCAGCAGCAGACCAGAAGATCATAAATCTCAGCCAGAGACAGCACAGGACCAAGGACATGCAGAGTTCTCACCGCTTACACCCCAGCTACACTGCAAGCGAGACAAACTAGAGTGCTCCCATTATAATAAACAATGCTGGCTGTTCACTCGCTTTCAGTGTAGACAACTTTGCTGATTATAATGACAGCTTTCTAGTACATGCAGTGTTATAATTCCGCAGATATGCTCTTTTGATCCATAGTCATGACAGCAACACAAAATAGCATCACACATCCAGCTCTCTCTTTTCCTTTGTCTTTCTCTGGTATTCTGTTATTCACATGGGGGAATCACATTGTATTCACGTGACAGCGAGGTTCATCACTACAGAGCATGACCCCGGTGTCTAGGAGAGAAGGCTCTTTGTTTGGACGACAGGCGTTTCAGTGATGCTCTGTTGTCAGAGAGACAGGACTTGAAGAAAGGCCATTAATGTGCACCGGGGGCTGCCAGGTTCAGGCTTCTGATTTAAACATGCAGAGAGAGGGGTAATTACTGTTTAGTTAGTCATAAGAGTAATGGTCAGTATGAAATACACTAAACTGTGTGCGAATACAGATTTTTGGAGACAATTTTAAACTAAACCAAAAATAGCAGATATACATAATTTATAATAATTATTATATCCATAATCATTGCTGGAAATAATAATAATTAATATTATTACATTTATGTTGTTATTTTTGTTTGTGTGTGTGTATATAGAATTGTCATTGTTAGTATTGCTGTTGCTGTAATTGAAGTAATACAGTTTTTCTCCATTTGTTTGGCTCATTTCTTGAAACAGAAATTACATTCTCAAACCTTTAAGATCATTTGGCAAACCAGTCTTACAGTTCAGCACAACACCGTGGTTCACCTGCAAAAGCTCATTCCTCTAACCAAAACAGTTCTCTCATGTGTCAAAACTACATTTCCTTCTCATTTAAATAGTCAGTGCCCCAAAATGCTTCGTCCCTTTGGCATTGTGTAAGCACTGCAAGTCAAAATGTTTAGATGTTTTGTCACTATGGCAGAGGACCATTGAAATATCCCTCATGTCCACCTTTCAGTCTTAGCCCAGTCCTTTATTGACAATGGTTACTATACTGTTTTTTGTCTAGCTAACAGAATACAATTGTGTAAAAAACTGAAAAAAAAAGAAATAGGATTTTAGGGTAAGAGTAGCCTCCAAGGTTTGACATCACACATTGCACTCATACTGCCAAGGAAATTGTAACCATTATCATTCACACACATAAAGTAACTTCCATACATCAGAGTAAAAAGAAAATGTATGCAACATAATATACTGTAATATAAACACACAAACAAAAAACAATGAAAATTATATGCAGCCTACAGTGCTGTAAATAAAGCTGGAGTTTCACAACTAACAGTTCTTCACTATTCGCTGTCTTCACCCTCCCTCTCCTGGCCACCGTACTCTATCGTCCATGGTGTCTTCGTGCTCCTTGGCCTCTTCCCCCTATTCCACCACCACACACCCTTGCCCCTCCTCTTCTTCTTCTTCTTCTTCTTCTTCTTCTTCTTCTTCTTCTTCTTCTTCTTCTTCCTCCTCCTCCTCTTCCTCGAGCAGGCAGTTGCCCTTGTTAATTTACTTGGCCAGGTGCCCCCATGTTCAGAAATTGTACTAGTCCTGCATGGTCAAGCTCTTTACATACATGTTTGGCAGCATTCACAGTCATGGACAGCACCTGTCAGGTAACTAAACATACTATTTGATTGGTCATCTGAGATGGTATTGTATATGGTATATGGTATTATGTTCTTGACTAATTTTGACAATTGAACAGACTATTGTGCATGTGATTACTTATACAATGAAATGACGCTGACACGTTTTGGAACGAACCAACATTAGACTGAGAATCAACAATCAGTTTAGATCAACCAGATCTATTTACTTGGAAATTGTGCTAAATGTAGGCTACCTGTACTTAATAATTTGCAAAGATGTACTGAGACATTGAGACATGTACTTAGACATTGCAATTTGATGAAATATAAGAGAAATTCAATTCTGTTGTGAACAATTGCCAAGTGGTTTGGAGGTTTGTCCATGTTGTTTTGAGAATGTAATTTCTGTTTCGAGAAATGAGCCAAACCAATGGAGAAAAACTGTAAGTGTCACACTGAGTGACAGTCAAATTGTTCTGTAATTTAAACATTAACACTTTAATGAATTTCACGTCAGAAGTATATGTCTTCATTACAGTAAGCGCTTAAGAATGATCTCCAGTCCATTAGTCTCTAGAGACTAGTTCTACCTCTAAACACTCAACATGTTAAGACTAGAGATTAGACAGACAGATAGATTGACAGACAGATAGATTGACAGACAGACAGACAGACAGACAGACAGACAGACAGACAGACAGACAGACAGACAGACAGACAGATAGATAGATAGATAGATAGATAGATAGATAGATAGATAGATAGATAGATAGATAGATAGATAGATAGATAGATAGATAGATAGATAGATAGATAGATAGATAGATAACGAACGGACCAACCAGAGTGGCATTTCTCACAAGGTCATGGTCAACACCATCTCCACCCACCTGATACTGAGTGGTCAGTCTGTTCCAGCGTGACGGCCACAACTGAAACTGCATACTTGCTCTGCATACTTGCACACAGATGAAGTAAACATTTCCACACACAGTCTGGTGATATAAACTCAACGTGTTTATTTGTAAAAGAGATTTTGAAAGTTTAGGTTGTTCACTCATTGCACACTAATGAAGCTCTTCCCAAGAAATTTTAACTCATCACTGGTATATGTGTCTGATTTATTTGTGGTCTAAACTTGGAAGTGTTCAGTTTAAAAAGACCTCTACTTACCATCTCCATATAAAAGAGTTGGGAAAGAGAGAGGAAGGAAAGAGTGAGGGGTGTGGCCTATCCGTAAGTGACAGGGATGAATAGCAGGACTGTGGGGTGGGATGTGCTGGCCTCCTGCTGACCCTCCTCTGGCCAGTGTGTGGATTCAATATGACTAGGTAAACACACTGCTGGCCTTGTCAGAGAGCAGGCCCAGCCACTGGTTTATATCATATACACATCTAACCCTTAGCAGAAACTCCATTGCCAGAGAGAAAGAAAAACATCAGGAGACTACGTGGAGCATTATTTCATTTAAAGAAACTGAGGATATTTGATGTATGTGCGTACTTACCTTATGGATTTGATTGAGAGCATATGATTTTGGTCTTTTTTTTCTTTTTCTTTTATATAGTACAGCCTAATCGGGCCTTACATTAAGGGTGACTTAGCTGTTAAAAGTAACATTTTCCATTCTAAAAGCATTGTATATGAATATTTAAGCTTTTAAAGCTGTGCAAGCATTACGTCAATTTGTAGACCAACTTGGAGAGCTAATCCACCACTGGTTCCCTCTGGATTTTGTAATGGGATTTTAGAATTGAAATTTTCAGTATGTGAGTAAAATAAGGTATGGTGAATATTATATAACAGATTCTGTTTTGTTTATGTTTTGTGCTCTGAAAACATAAGTTGTTACATGAGAATAAATACAGATCGGGTCCCTTATGTGATCATGGCCACTGGAATCATTCTAACCTTTCCAAAACTTTCCCCCGTCCCCCCTGATCCCCCCTTATCAGCGGCCCTATTCACATTTGAGAAATTACTATTATTAATTTATTAACCACATTTTTTTTTTTACTCATAAATCGAGAACCACTATTCTAAACATGCATTAGAACATATATACATAATTCTTTTCCAAATTTTAGGGCTACAAACTGAACAGCAGTATTTGATTTCAATACGTGGACCTCACTATCCAGGTCAATAAATCAATCAATGAGTAATCCAGGTGTCAACAACCAAATCACATTAAAGTAGGAGGAGCCTTACCCTTTATTCTCCCTTTATTCTTCCCTTGAAATAATACCTCTACCCTACGAGGAGCTCATTATATTTGGGCAAGAGAAGTGTTCTCTAAATTTAATCCATCCTTCTCTGTTTTTCCTCCCTAGCTCCGTCCATCTCTATTCTTGCATTTCACCTCAACTTTTTTTTATATCCTTTCTGTCTAGACATCTCAAAGCAGAGGTAAAGGAGGGAGGCCAATTACAGAGGTTACAAGCTGCGCCGCAATTAAGGAAATGTACAGTTCAGCAGAGTTCAGGGATTAAAAAGGCCGTCAAAACTGGAGAGCCCTGTAAAAGTATGACTCATAATTTTTGCACAGTAAAGCCACCGCAAATGGCCGTGTCAGTGATAAGGCAGCTTTTATATGTTGAGTGGGCCGGAGCCCGTGTGAAATAATTTACTCATGCGGCAGGGCAGTAAACAAGATTACATTAAGGTGATTGTTTAACCCTTTCACTCGTCACACATCCACAAATTACTGAAAGCGGCAGCTTTGAAACAGCCAGATAAAATGCGTTTGAAAGCATAAACCACTCCAGATTCTCACGCAATGGCATTCATGTGTCATTCCCATCCAGAATCGGGGAGTGTGAGAACTCCTTGGCAGGGGAGGTGGACCTGGGGTCTGGCGTTAACCACCCTTAAAACCTTGAGACAAGCGAGGGAGGATGCAGGTTGTGATCTTAATTTCATACACCGCTCTAAACTGTTTCGCAGCCTGTAGAAAGGTTGACTCAGCGTTCCACGCGGGCGTCCCATGACAGTGGCGAGATGGAGAGCTGCAGTAGAAGGCTTTCAGCTCCTTACAGAAAGTAGCTCTGTTAGATCCATTGACCTCTGCTGGACAAGGACTCTCTGTCTACACATCTGGCCCCCCTCTTTCCCCCACCTTGTGCTAGGAGAAAGAGAGCGAGGCGAGCGGGAGTGGAGGGGGGGGGGATGGGTGTCCTGGGAGCGGCTGGCGGACAGGATGATGTATTTGGGAGAGTGCAGCAGCTGTCCTGTTGGGCTGGAGTGCAGAAGGGCTGTAGCAGCGTGGCCTCATAAAGAGAGGAGACTGGCCCCTGACACCCCAGCCTCTCTCGGATATAGAACAGAGACACACTGCCAAAAAGAGATACACATACTGTCTGCAACTCGATTAAGTTACAGTAGAGGAGAAGAGGGATATGAGAGAGTGTTTATTTTGCTTCAGTTTGCTTCTGCTCTTGCCAGAGCCCTGTCGTCTTCTGCCTCGCCACAAGCTGATCTCTGTTCTATCTATCAGCCCTCTACAACGCCAAGGGCAAAGGTCAGACACCTTCATGGGTGGCAGGCTGAATGAGGAGTGACAGTAAACCTCACTGTATCAAAACCAGATTATGTTGTCTGGTATGATTTCCAGATTTCTTTAAAAAAAAAATCTGGAAGTTGTTGACATCTTTCTTATGTGAATGGCTTTATTCACAGGTGAAGGTAAAAAAAATTTCACCTAAATGTGAAAAATGAAGGTTTCTTTTTTCACATTTAGGGTTGCAAATCTACTTAAAATACTAAGATTAATTAATCAAATGTTATGATGATTCATTAATCAAATTAATAACATATACTCACAAATAACGATTTAAACACATTTTATTTTATTATTTTATTTTATTTTATTTTATTTATGCCAGATGCCAGAAGAGTAAATCATTGGATAGACAATATTTAATAACAAATATGAATACAAATAAAAAATACACACACACACACACACACACACACACACACACATTTGATATATATATATATATATATATATATATATATATATATTCTCTATCTCTATCTCTATCTCTCTCTCTCTCTCTCTCTCTCTCTCTCTCTCTCTCTCTCTCTCTCTCTCTCTCTCTCTCTCTCTCTCTCTCTCTCTCTCTCTCTCTCTCTCCTGTTTGTGAACACTCTCAGTGTGCCAAGCAGAGGCGCTGTGACACGCTCCCACAAGGCCTCTCATTAGAAACAGAGCTGTCTGGCAAGCTGGACCATATACTTTAGAGAGGTCACCCCCCCATCCTGTTCTTCTGCACTGTAAACAAGCAGAAAGGTTAGTACTGTATCCATCTGACACTGTCTTATCTCATTAGAAACAAAGGACATGGCGCTAAGTGCTCTGACAACAGCAGTCATAAAGCAGAGCTCTCCTGAAAACTCCCCCCGAGATAGTATTTCCCTGTGACTTTGGGTTGGGGGTGTTTACTGCATTTGTTGTTTGTTTGTTTGTTTGTTTGTTTGTTTGTTTGTTTGTGTGTGAGTGCGTGCGTGCGTGTGTGTGGACTCATGTTTGTGTGTATCTGGGCACTGGTTTGGTTACAGTTTGTTTAGCTAACTACTACCTTATGCAATAATGCATAATTTTGACTGACATCATACCTGCTTACATTTAGCATAAAAGCTCATTTTACCGATTTACACTACTGTTCAAAAGTTTGTGGTTAGTAAGGTTTTTTAGTTTTTTTTATTATTATTACTTTTATTTAGCAAGGATGGATTAAAAGGATGCATTTAAATTGGCCAAAAGCGACGTGTTACAAAAGTATTATATTTCAAATAAATGCTGTTCTTTTGAACTTTATATTCATCAAAGGATTCATCAAAAATTTAATAAAAATAAAAATTGTTCAACAAACACTGTTTTCAACATTGATATTAACGATTTCAATATTGATTTTCAATATTGATATTTTTCAATCACTGGAAAAAAATTGCACTTTGTAAATATAATAAAATAGAAAACAGTTATTTTAATTTGTAATGTTTCACAATATTACTGTTTTTTTACAGTATTCATGATCAAATAAATGCAGACTGGGTAAGTATAAGAGACTTTTTACCATAAGTTTTGAATGGTACTGTAGTTTCTTAAAGCATGTCTATGCTGTTTTAACATTATATACAATTATATAACAATCATAACATGATTAATTGATGTTGTTGGATTTTGTTAACCATTGTTTTACCATTGTTAGTCATTGCTTCATCAAGCTCGCATTCGGTTTGTCTCCATTCTGGTATGTTTTAATGTGTGTAATTGTTGTACTGTTTTGATCCCTCTTTTTGTAATCATGATCTAACAACTGTTATGTGTTTCAATATGCTGCATGGCCCAATTTGTTTAAATGCAATGGAGAACAAATTTTGAATGTATAAAAGTGCCATACAGTCACATTTTCTATGCAAATGTCCCACTGTCTCTAAAACAGTCACTAGCGTTGTTAACCCCTTTTCCATAGACTTTTTTCCCCCAGTGGCGTGTACTGACTCACTTAACTGTGCAGAGACATATGCACGTACCGTATACGTGTCACTTGTTTTGTAAAAAACTGCTCCTTTAAAGAATGTGGCTTTGCTAAGTTTTTTTCTGGTATAGATTCATTAGTTTTTGGCCTCTTGCTGCCTGTCTTCTGGTTTGCTGACTGCTAGTGGAAAAAGCCATTTAGCCCACTGAATGTCAAGGTTAGTGCGCGTTGTCCTTGTCATCAGTCTCGGCGGCAGAAGGTCAGGGATAAGCTTTCCTCAAATGGGCAGCGTCAAACAAAAGGGAGGCTGACTTAACTGGCCCAGAGAAAGAAGACCTTCTCTTTCAGTCGATAAACAATCCACTGGGCAAAAGCTCTCAGCAGCGTTAACCCCTGCACCGCTGGCCTTATAGTGACAGTCGTGTGTGTTTGTGTGTGTTGGTATGAAGGCCATGGTAGTTGAAAAGCTCACCAAGAAGGGTAATGTTTCTCCACGGTGCACTAGAGAGCAGAGTTGATCAATGCACAGTTAATATATTCATCAGCCAAATTAAATAATCATATTTGTCAGAGGGGGTTCAAATAAATATGTAATCATTTCTTAATTGGAGGGCTGTAAAAATCAAATTCTGTTAGAGAAAACAGCAGGGCAGAGAGTCATGAATATATTTCTGTCTATCAGTTCGATCAGGTATGGAGACATGTGTCTACCACACCTCTATCTAAACAGACATGGAAATGTCATCTCCCGTGTGGTCCTGGCTAGCTCAGATCTCACTCAGCCAAAGGTGGATCTGCCAGGAGACATAACATATCATCTTAACTGTCTCACAACAGCCAAAATGGCCAAAACCCATAAAAGGAGCTTTGGGCTGTCAAACAGGGTACATCACATGCTCTACTGGGCCCTCAAAACATCCAGTCAAAGCTTTCTTCCTGTTAGCATATTACAACATATGTTATGTGCTGCTACAGTGTAACTCAACTGGCAACGCAAAGGTCATTGTTTTGATTCCTAGGAAGCACATTAAATGATAAAACATATACCTTAAATGCACTGCAAGGCTTTTTTTTTTCTTCAATTGTGAACCATACTAAAGGTGAGATGAACCATACCCCAGAACACCTTTTCATATGGAACCGGGTGCAGTTTGCTGGTGCGGACCCAAAATAACCGAACTGGGTCCACAGCAAAAGCCTTTAAGATGCTTTGAATAAAAAACACATGCATAAAAATTTAAAACATTTGAACACATGTACAATGCCCAGTGGCTGTTGACCTGTCTGACACTCACATTGAATGATGTTATTTAATGTAATTTGAAAAAAAAAAAAACTGAAAAGGTTTCCTGGCACATAACACACTGAAAAGACTTCTGCTCCTTATTTTATTGTTGAGACTAATTAAAGTGTGAAACCGCCCATAGACATAAAAGTTTCCTTGCATAAATCTAGCATTCATTCGTTCATTCATTTATTTTACCTTAACAAGGAGAGAGAGAGCAGATGGTAATGCAGCATACATTTTACTTGAGGTGGACCAAAGACCACATGGACAGGTAAAGCAAACAAATAAGCAGAATGAAAATGAAGTTGAACTCATCAAAATTTAAATATTACATCCGCAGCTGGGACAGTTCCCCAATAAAAATAAAGTAAAAAGGTCATTTCACAAATCATAGAGTGTAGTGGTGCTTTTATTTTATTTTTTGTTTTGAATTTGACAGGCCTTGATCCTCATCTTCTTTCTTTGTGTGGCAAAAAAAGAAGCAGGAACATTTCACTAACATCAGGGTGAGTAAATGATGACAGGGTTTTCATTTTTGTGTGAACTAGTCCTTTAAATGTTGCACAATTTAGGAACAGCAGTAACATAACGATGAGCAGTTTAATAATGCATCATCAGATTTATTCCTGTTGTAGTCTCAGCGGTGTGGCTTGTCATTGTGCCCTTGGGAGGGCTTTGAACACACAGGCCGTGATAATCTCTGCCATCTCCGTGGCTTATTCTCCAGATCTCTCTAATGGTGCGACAGTGTCCACAGTGGCTGCAGTCATCTTAAACGGATGAAGGCAATTCCAGCGGCGGTCACGTAGTAGTGTATTCCCAGTGTCACCTTGTCATTTGGATCCTGTTTGTGCAGTACTTCGGGTAAAACCGAGGGACGTGTGTGCGGTTCTCCGTGAAAGATATCCTTTGCCCCCCTCCTCCGTCTCTGTCGCAAAGGTCTAAGCAAACACAACTTCGCCCTCCTTCATTAACCTTCCTCCGATCTCTCTCCATCCATAGAATTTCTCTCTCTCATACATACACTTTCTTTCATTCCTCCCTTCTCTTTAGCCTCTTACAAGGTTAATGTTTGCACAGATGAACTTAATTAAGTTTTTTTTTTTCTTTTTTTCAAATGACTTTGGCAGTTTGTGTGTTTTAGATTTTTAAGAGCAAGACAGGATTATTATGCTTGAGGATCAGGCCTAATGTAAAGCAGTGGAGCTGAACTCAGAGCAATGACATTAGTAAGAGTGTCTTCTCATTAGAATAGATCATTATCAGGGATAACAGTTTGATATACCATATTACAACATGGATGTTTCTTTTGCCCTATATCAGTGGTAAGATTTTTTTTTCATGCTTTTTGTTTCTTATGCTCACAAAGGCAGCATTTATTTGATAAAAAATACAGTAAAATTGGTCATATTAAGATATATAGTTATTTGTTCATTTAAAACAACTGTTTTCAATTCAATATATTTTAAAATGTAATTTATTCCTGTAATGGCAAAGCTGAATTTTCAGCAGCCATTTCTCCAGTCTTCAGTGTCTCATGATCCTTTGTAAATGAACTCTTTCATGCAAATTGTAAAGGATTTATTTGGGATAGCCTATTTTGACAATCTTAATTAATTCACTCATTGTGATTCAAGTTGATTGTGTTGTATGGAGTCGAATGCTGGCATGCTGTGCTGGATTGCTGGTGTGTCACTCTTTGACCACTGCTGTAATGATACAATTCGGGACCAAAAGAGCATTGCGTAATGCATGGGCACGTCCTATGAGCGACACCGTCCACTTTATGGTGGATGGCAAACACCCATGCGGACAACCGTGGTAAAGATGACAGGATAAGATCGAAGCGGATATTATGAAGATCGCCAAATTACACCCAAGCGATGATCCCACAAGTAGACTCTGCACCAGCGGAAAATACGCTAAGTTGAAGAAGATGATTGTGATTCATTCAAGTGAATGCAAAATTCGTCAGTATTTATGGCACATTTTTTTTTGTATCTGAAGGTGTTGACCAACATTATAGGCAAGACAATTAAGAAAAGGAAGGTGGCAGATTACATCCAAACATAGTAGATTTAAACATGCTGAACAGATTAACCCAAGATATTTCCTTTCTGTTCTCTAGCCTGATTTGTACCAGTACTCAGGAGTAAATGATGTTGATGTAAATTATGGCATCAGTTATTTATGAATTTGATTTCAAGCCATTTGATGTTTACGATATGATCAAATAATAATAAATAAAAAAAATCAGTTTAAACACTAGGCGAATTTAGATGTCCATTAACTCTGTGTAGCCATTCAAGAAGAATGATTCGCATTCTCTTCATGTTTCATAATTTCCTCACAGGGCCTATGACCACACATGACCTCTCTGTGATGCCCGGCTGTTTCTGTATTGGAAAAATGAACAGATAAATAACCCTGACCTTAATGATGACAAGGTTAGGCTGGGGTTGAATCATGTGAAAGGCCTCAGCACCAGTCACAAGGCAGATCAGAAAGCCACAGCCTCGCCCCGGGGCGACCTCTGCATCTCTGAGCCTCTTTTCAAAATGAGAACATCTCAGTGCTATTTTCTCTTTTCCTGTCATGCCTTTCAGTTGACCTTTGACCAACTTGATAGAGCGCTTTAGGGTGACAGGAGATGCACTCGTGTAACCGGCCTTCAAACATCATATTCCTGTTTATCGCTATTCCCCGATTGTATTTAAAGCCAGCTCTGAATAAGATCACCCTGCTATATTATGTGGATTTTTTAAGCGTCTGCAATCCACCCGTGAAAAAAAATCCTGCTGGAGTTGTGGGTATGTCTGTTGTGATCATTTCATGCTGGGGTCCCTTGTTGTAAAGTAAACTGCGTATGGTGAATGCCTGAGCCACTGACCGTCTCTAATGGTTTGTTTGTGTTTATTGTTGCGGAAGTGAGAGGAGCCACTGGGTGATACATGCAAGAGGAGGTTAAATGTTCAGCCACTGGAACTGTGCATTAATTAGTGCACCCAGGTGCCACATCACACTGTGACTCACTCTTCCTCTCCCACACCAACACGTGACTGACCAGAGACTGTATCATCTCAACTGCCCCTCTCATTGCTTTTTCTCTATCCTACTCTTATTCACCAAAGTTCACTGTACTTTTAACCAGCAGTTCCCTTTTGGTTGTCATTTATCTAATTAATGTGTAAGCTGTTTGCCTTTTTCTTCCACCAGACGTTTTGTGTGTTCACACCAAGGAGGTTTATTTTACCTGGAGAAAGCTAGTATTACTATTCATCTCACTGGCAGTTGGTTGACTGGGTGGAAGTTTGTGATTTGAAATCTCGACATAAAGTTGAGATGAACATTAAAAGGAAATTTAAAAGTGGAAAAGCATTAACAAAGTATTACAACAGACTATGAATAACCCCAAAAGATCAATTATTTCCGCAGCAATATTACAGACATGTGAAATTTCACTGTAGTAATAATATACGTTTGTTTGTATCATGTAACAAATGTTGCCTTAATCAAAAATATTTGATTAAATACGAGACGTGAGGATTTAGTGAGAAAAACTAGAGATTCTTAGTGAATTTCTTTGAATAATTCATGAGATATATCATAAAATGAATCGGGAGAACAGACCACAAATGTTGTCTGTATATGTTGTCTTTTTCATGCTGTTACAGCGGAATACAAAGTCAAAAAAACAAGCGGAAAAGAATGCAGCGACTGAAAACAGCTCTTGCCATAGATATTCTTGTTGCATGTCACATGAAAATGCTAAGCGTTACGTTATTCTCCTGAATCTAAAATGCAGTATGCGCGTCAGGAAAAAGGTGGATAGTTATATGGAACAAGATTTTGGATCAATGAGATTTCACAGTGGGCAGGGCTATCCAGGGTGACATCAACACAACTGAACTTCCAACAAAATGTCACATGGCTGGTCAGGACACATTTTGTTGGACGATTTTGCCAGCACTGGTAAAACATCTACTATAAAATAATAGCAATACATTACCATTTAAAAGTCTGGGATCAGTAAGTTTTGTTTTGTTTTGTTTTGTTTTGTTTTGGTTTTTTTTTGTTTTTTTTTTGTTTTTTTTGTTTTGTTTTGTTTTAAAGAAACTACACTTTTATTCAGCAATTAAATGATCAAAAGTGACATTAAAGACATTTATAAATGTTTCAAAAGTTTTCTAATCCAAATAAATGCTGTTCTTTTGAACTTTCAATTCATAAAAAAAAAACATGAAAAAATGTATTACGGTTTCTACAAAAATATTAAGCAACATAGCTCTGATAAATAATAAGAAATGTTTCCTGATCACCAAATCAGCAGATTCGAAATTGCCATCACACAAATAAATTACATTTTAAAATATGTAGGATTTGTAATAATATTTCACAATATTTCAGTTTTTACTGTCTTCACATTAGTGGTGATGGTGAAATAAAAAATAAAATATTGCCAAACCCACACTTTTTCTGTGTACAGTATGCTATAAAATATATTATGTCAGGATATAGAGCAATTATTAATTAATAATTGTGGTATAATATAAAATGATTTAATATATAGAAGATGTTAATTGAGAAATATTCTTTTTAGAACCCTGTAGCAGTTACGACCAGTTATGTGCGACCACCAAAATGTCCTGCCACTTGTCAGGGTCATGGCTGTTCAGGACAAAACTTTTATTTAGAGCTTTTTGCTTTGTGTCATTGTGTTGGCTAGAGGTGGGAGAGATGTATACAGAGAGGAAATTATATCTCTTTAAAGCATCTACAGGGTAAGAAAAGACAGCAGTAAGGAACAAAAGGTGGGAGGAACGATTTTACGAATCTGTCTATTTCTGTCTGCAAAGGAAGTGATTGAAGAGATCAGAATCCTCTCATATCAAAGAGGTGCAGAGACAATTCAGTGTTTTTAACATTCCAGATATTCAAACATCCTTAACAGCATCCTTTCGGCTCCTTCTTCCCAACCGCACATGCTCACTTTCCACTACTTTATAAATTCCAGCAGAAAAGGCCACTTATTCTGTCATAAATCTCCTCTTGCCACTTTCAAATTACAATGATGTATTTGCAAAACGACCATGCCAAGTGTAGAAAAAAGCCTGGAGCGGGAAAAAAAAAACTCCCCATCTTTTTTACGAGTCAACAGGTCGCATACAGTGGGTGGTTTGTATCTACACTGCATACAATTCTTCTTTTTTTTTTTTTTTTTTTTTTTTTCAGACAGGGGGACGGTGTGCATCCGCAACAATGGCACTGACAGTTTCCGCACCCTGATCTCATCTGTTCCGGCCTGTGCACTCCACAGAAACTACTTAACTTTCATTAAACCGCGTTTGGTATCACCTCGGAGAAGAAACGCAAGCTGCACAAATGCTCATCTGCTCCCCTTCATTCGATTCAATACCTTTTTTTTCTCCCAGACGGTGCCTTTCTCGTAGTCCTTGTCTTGTATTATCCTTCTCATAGACCTTATTCAGAGCAGCGCCATGACATGTATGAAAGCGAGGATGTGAGGGATAGACTTGCCGTGTTTTCAATGGTATCCAATGTAAAAAGCTGTATAAAGCTGTATAAAGCTCCTATCACTTGTTATAATTTTACACAGCTCATATTGTCTGGAGTTTTTTGTCAACTGAAATGTCTTGGAAAGATATTTTTGCTGTGTTTCGTCATCAGAACAATCCAAAAACACATTAAATAACAGTACAACCCACCGAAGAAATGTATGTCTATCCCTCCCAACCTTGCTTTCATTCCCGTTAAAATCAAAGTTGGCGCTGCTGTGAATAAGGTATATACCTTCGTTTTACACTCTTCCGCTCAACTGCTCATCTAAACCCCCTCTTCCCTCTGTCAGACCTGTTCTGACTGACTAAATGGCAGACCTTTGAAGCTGTGGTTAGACTTCTTCATGGCTTTGTACTTGTTTCATAGTGTTGAAACAGTGATTCATGTACAGCTCACACAGCCTCCATTAATTTCATGTAATGTAGCTTTTATCTCGCTCTCTGGGACAACCATCTCCAGCACTGTCTCACGGGTCAGCATATTGCTCACAGACTATTGCCTTCTCTCTCTGTTACTCTCTTCCTTCTCGTTTCTATTCTTTAATTCTCTCTCTCTTACTCAAGGCTGGCCTGTGGGTTTTTGGGACCTCAGGCCAGACCAATGAAAAATTGGCCATAAAATCATCTTATTGGACCCTGAAAAAATTGTTTTGATCAAAAATATAGGGGAAAAAACTTTTTACCTGTATATACAGTGTATGTATATATATATATATATATATATATATATATATATATATATATATATATATATATATATATATATATATATATATATATATATATATATATATATATATATATATTATACTGGTCACATTTACATTTTTCAATTGGCCTAATTGAATTTCTATGAATTGAATTATTTATTTTAATTGTGGCAACAGTCAGTTTATACTGGCTCAATCAGAAATAAAATGTTGTTGAGCTAATGTAAAAATGTAGTTTACCAAACCATGTTGTTGGTCCAATTAAATACTTTAAATTGTAGTAGCAATATTGTTTATTTCTCACTGTCACAAAAAAAACAAAACAATAAAAAACTAAATAATTGAACAAATTACAGAACACAGACATTTTATCGCATAATTTTAATAACAAATCAATTCCAGCACAGGCTATTTACTGAAAATACCTTATCTTAAATAGGATAAAATACAATAAATATTTATAATTAATATATAATATATATATAGTTTATTATTTTGATGGCAAAACCGATTTTTTAGCAGCCATTACTCAAGTCTTCAGTGCAGGGTTGAAATAAAACAAATTTAAAAACACTTTTTTTTATATAGTTATCATTCTTTGTTTGAACAGGCCTTTAGTCTAGCAATACAGCCTGTGCGTAACCCTTCGTCTTTAACGCAAGCTTTTTGCCAAATATATTGACTGTAATGACAGTAAAAACTTGAGTGCCCACATAGCTACAATAACCTTTGTAACCGTTAAGACAGTGTCTATTAAAAATAAAGAAAACTGTTGATCAATTTAATACATCTTTGCTGAATAAATTTTTTTTTTTTTTCAGTTTGTTAAAAAAAAAAACTTACATATACTTACTTACTGTATATATTTCAAAGACTGGCCCTGTTCTGCTTTTCTATCTTTCTGTCTTTCTCAGTTACTTCTGTTTCCCTTCATAGGCGTATTTCTATTATAGAGTTCAACTTCAAACCTCAACTGTAAATGATGGGGAGTGTGGTGGAGGTGTTGGATGTACCCTCAGGGCGATTCTTTCTTATTTCTTTATTTCCGTCCTTTGCACGGTTCTCCGAAGCAGGGCGACACAGATCCACTGATTGGTGGAGTTTGGATCAGAGCACAGGAAGAAGTCAAGCTAAGCAGTCACGAGCAGAGAACATCCAGCTCCTCTATCATCCGCCAAACACTTGACCCACAGTAACTCCGCTTTGACAGAGCATCACAGCTTTTCAATGTAAGACAGAGCCTAGTTTCAGGAAAATGTGATTATGAAAGACATCCAGTCGTAGATGTCCTCTCTCTCTTTTCCAGCTTTGTTCAAGAAGGCTGACAGAAGCCCGCTCCTGGTTACGTTTTGCGAACTGTCACTTTCCCGTAAGATAACACCCCTGCACAGAGGCTTGGAAATGCCAAGGTTCAAGTTTACAATTTAAAAGTTTAAATGCAGAACCACGGGTCACCGTGGGCCACAGTAAAGGTCAATGCCATGACGACAGCTGTGGATATTGTTCATTCAGCCCTTCGAGATACACATTCTATCTTTATCTCTCCATTTTCTCTCTGTAATTTTTGCCGTATCCAAATTGGAAGTCTATTTATGCTGGTCAAAAAACATAATAATTTCATACCACATCAAAACCCTAACCAGGTCTTTGCAATTTCTCAAATGAATAATATGTTATTTGCAGAGATATGCATGAGGGTGTTTCTAATTCTCTGTGTTTTTACGAAAAACTGGGCCATAATTATGGAATTGGCAATTCGGCGTGATAATTCCACTGTGCGATCTTCTGAGTGAGCATAGCAGGAGATACAAAGACACCTGTGTCCCAGCAGGGACTGGACCTCCTTTTCTCTCCCGTCCTCTCTTCCGAAATGACATGAAAACATCCGAATAAACCTGTTTCATACACGTATATGATTAACTATCAGCGCCTCCACTCTTCTGAGCCAAAGAGGCCTTAAAAAGCGAAACATATTGGCTGCGCTCAGTGCCAAGGCGCATCCCTCTCCCCCTTCTCCCCCTTCCGGGCCTCTGACGCGGGCTCACTGGTTGTGCTCTTTCCCTGCAGGGGGCCCCGGAGCCAGGCTTGTCCTGACACCGCAAACATATGTAAGGACACCTGAGCTACGGCCTACAGCCTCCCGCCACCAAGGGTTAATTTTCCACCCAGCAGTGCGGCAGCCAGACTTGGCCAAGTTTCCTGTCGCCCACAGTGCACCACAAGCTGTGTTTGGGAGCCAGCAAACAACATTAATCCTGCCCCTATGACGGATCGCATATGCAAAATGTCCGCCACCCTACGCGTTCACACAGCTAGGCAGGTACGGGGACAGGAAGAAAAGACGACGTACTTGGACGGAGAGGAAGAGAGATTACGGGATCGGAGGAGGAGGAGGGAGACTTGTGACTGTACTTCATCACGCCACTGGAAGTTTCAATCTTCCTTTTGTCTTTAACATTTCAGGTGCCGATGTGTGCGATGCCAGGAAAGGTCAGGAGATGATTTACTGAACATTTATGGAGGCTTTATCTTCAGTCCTTGTCACCAATTCGGGTGATGCTTCATAGAGGGTCGCCAAACAGACGTGGAAAAAGAAAGAGCATGACAATGCCACAACCGCAATGACACAGTAAGAAAACAAGAATGCACTCTTTCATTAGCAAAGCACCGCTGAGAATAAACACTCTCATTTTTTTTCTCCTCATCCCATTCCCTCTATCTCTAAAAGGGGGAGTAGAGTTCTGGTATAGACGTTTCTCAACAGGGTTTCCTCTTTTGTGTGTCCATTATGAAACCTCAGCATGAGAGCCATGTCCATGCGTCCGTGACTGTTCTACAGAATTGAACAATGTCATCTAAAGTGCAACAAAGTGACACTTTTCCTAACTTTCTTTTTCTGTCGTGTCTTTTATGGTAAGCAGGAGTGCTGTGATGGAAATAAGGGAAATTTCCCTCTATAAGGTTTAGTGAATTTTTGGGTATGTTTACACGACAACGATGTCACCGGAGTAGTTTTTCCTTTGCTTTTTTTCGCGCGCAGATGACAACATTGTCAAAACAATCCCCGTTCACAAGAATCCACAAAAAAGGACTAAAGCCGCTGTATTATGCATGCCAGGCCAGTAGTTGGCGATGTCATTTTGTAAAGAAGCATATTACGCGCCTAATGACTGAACACGTAATACGCATGCGCGTGGCTTTGCCGTTTTCACAAATTGAGACAATAACAGTATTGTTTTCGAAAACTTGCACTTTGAACCCCGATTTCAAAAGCTTGTGTTTTCAGGCTGCTAAAACGCTGTTGTCGTGTAAATGTACGGCCAAAACGCATACGTTTTTCGTTTTTTATTTGAAAACAGTGAAAAGTCATTTAAATAAGCATATTCAACACTTCCATATGATTAATTTAATGATCTACCTATCTACGTTTTACATGTATATTATACGTTTATTGTTTTATATATAATTGATATATTTAATAGTCAATAGTCAAGTACAATTATGAGTACTACAATACTGCAGTAAAACGCTTTATCCGTGTAGCAATTTATTTGTTAATAAAAAGTTACATCTTTAATTTCACCAAGCTGCAGTGTAATTTTGTGTTTTGTCATTTCAAGTTTATTTTGATTCAGACATGACTACAATTATTGAATTGTTGGAGTGATGTTCACGTTGTAATTAGTCTGTCCATTTCCACCGGTTTGACCCATTCAGTTCGAATTTAACAACATTATCATATTGGCAGAGTAATTGTCATAGAGCAATGGAGGCACTACCTCAGTGATTGGGACGCCCCTCATTTTTTACGCCTTCTCGTTGAGAACACGAGTTCAAAAGAAGTAAAAGAGATACAACCACTGGTGTTATTGATAAACAGTGTCACGTCAGACAATTCTTCAATATCCCATGATCATTTGATTTCATATTTCAATGTATTTCTTAAAAAAGTTTCTCCTTTTGCATCCTCAGAGAAACCTTGGTTAGCTGATAACAGTCTATAGTACTTTAGGAATGAAGGACGCTGGATCGACAGACTTCTCTCCTCAGGACTTTGTGCCTTTTTCTCAGTGTCTCAATTGTCCAACTCAGCATGATTCATCATCTCGCCTTAGCCGAACACCGCCCAGACCCAGCACGCCTTCTCCACATTCTTCTTCCCTGTCTTTCTTACTCACTCCAGAAAACCAGTGTCAGAACACTATCCTTTTACTTTGGCCCGCATTATTCTCGTTAGATGCTGTCCTTGTGCTGTTCAAATCGTCCACTTTACAGCTGTGATGCAAAAGTTGTTTTCATATATAGTGTAATTAATTTTCTGTTTGCTAAGACTTATTCATCAGGTAACTCTTAATTCAAGGGCTTATTCAAAACTTGTTTTCTTGTCTTCCTGTTGTATTGACATCACAAGGTCTTGCTAATGACAGCCTGTCATTGTGGTGGAATTGAAAATGTTATTGTTTTTTTGTTTTTTGTTTTTTTTAAAACAGTTTAAAGATGACATATTTTAATTTAAGGGGAATCACAGAACCTTGGAAGATTGGGTAGAATAATTCTGTTTAAGTACTGTGCCTCTTTCGCGCAATCAATATAAGCCAGAGGCATGTAAAATATTATTACATGTACTTTGCATTTATTTGATTGTTTGTTATTATGCACAGTATGTAGGTTGCTAGGTCTAAGGTCACCAGAATTACAAAGCGAGTTTCCTTTTGTTTGTGTGGTGTTTCACAGCATGGTCAAAAGGCAAAGTTCATAACATTTAGACTTATGGTCCCAAAAGCTCTCCAGAATTTCCACAGGCCCATCCCAGAAGAGCCTGAAAAAGTATAACTACTGAAAACAGCATTATTTCAGAAACAACCAAGGGTGACAAGAGGTTTTCATTGCAGATTAAAAATCAATGATCTTTTCAGCTTGTGCCGGCTAGGGTTAGCGCTGCAGAGAAAGAAACGGCTTTCACAACAACCATTTGATTAACCTGGATGATTTTATGTGCTGATAGCGTCCACGGTGAGCAAATCGTTATTAGATCTTATTTTCTGCATGGAGAAAACCAGTGAAGCTTAGCTCCACGCAGTGCCCTGTGCATTGAATTTCTGTCTTTGACTTAAATAGGAATAAAGATGAGAGGAGAAGCGTTGTGAAAACTGAACGTGGATGTGGTGAGCCGGAGAGTACAGGCTCTCTATATGTGTGGTGCTATAGGAGGGCAGTGCCCGCTGCGCCCTCTGTGTCCGTGTTTGTGTGTACGCCGTAGAGACAAAGGCATAAACCTCCTGCAGCAGAGGTGCTGTGAGTAATGGGTCCAGAATACGCAATACCAACACACTCATCACTCCTCATCCTCCGTAGCCAAGGTCACGGGAAACCTCTACATCTCACTCCTTCTCCGTCTTGCGCTGTCAGGGTGGCCATGTTGCCCTCTCACCCCGCCAACAGCGGGCGGGCGGGCGAGCGAGTGAATGTGTCTCAGGGTTGCTGCTGCGAGCGCTTGATCTGAGAAGCAGAATGGATGGGAGTGTATTGTCAGACTGTCATTCAGCCGGTCTGCAGCAGCAGTAAGCCTTCACAAAATATTAAACTACTTTCACCACATAAAAGCTGTCCTCTTATACTGCTGACATATGGTTTGAAAAGCCGCCTCTGGTTTGTTTTGGAGAGGTGGAAATTGAACACAACGGCTATTTGAAGTGGGTTGAGGCGCTCTTTCTGAAGCTGAATATACCAGTGACAGTATAGAGAGAAGAAAGCCTTGCTATTACAACCTGTGAGTTTTTGAAAGTTAACAATATAGGCGCGAGGGGAAGGGGATCGAGCTGAGACTTGTATGCGTGTCAAGTGGTGTAAAACCTCAAACATCGGCCTCCAGCTCTCACCAAAAGAGCAAAACTTGGGCCCCCATTCACACGTGGTATTACAATCACCTTTGGGATCCAATCACAAGTGGTTAGGCGAGATCTGGTAGGGGAGCGCGGGGCACAACCTAACGCGGGGTTAAATGTAACACGGACCTTTTACATAGTTAGTCGGGATCAAGCCGGTTGTGTTTCCACTCTTTTTCTCTCGCTGCCAGAAGACGGTCTCCCGCGAATTTGCGGAAAGTTTTGATAAGATTTCATGAAGATGCTGGACAAAGAGTGTTTTGACACCATGCAAGTAAATTTTTTCATCACAGGTTTTTTTCGGTTTCTGAGTTGGGTGTGTACGTCACCAAATCTAACTTTATATTGCCTTAATAACTGTCTTGTTGGCTAAAACATAGCACCGTTTTGAAACATGTCAGCAACTCCTAGCAACTGTTAGCTAGGCTTAAAATATGTTTTACACAGCGGGGTTAGATGTAGCACAGTGTTACAACTAAGCCGCCAAGTGTACAATGATAATCAAATGAAAACAGGGAGCCACACAACTTCTAGGTTTGAGTATTTATTTATATATTTAACTTTGTTGGACTTTCACAAACAATGTTGGAATTTTTTATTTTTTTTTATTTAGTTTACTATGCATTGATCACTTGTTTCTTTTTTTTTTAAATATAGCCTGGTTTTAATGCAATAAACCCTTTAATTTTTTTATTAAAATGTTTTATTAAGTTTTTATTATTATTACTGTTATTATTATCAATAATAATAATTTTACATGCAGCTGCCACACATAAATGTAATTCAATTGCAATTACAATATTTGATGATTTTATTTATTTATTTATGTATTGCTTGCAAAACTGTGCAGCCCTTTTCTATGTCTCTATCCATGATATTGATCCATAATAGAAGGATGATTGGATGAAGGATGGATGTATGGATATCTATCTATACAGATGCACAAACAATATCAAACTATACAGATAAAATAGTACTGAATTATGTGTGTTACACACAAGTGTTACAACTAACCCCTCTGTCTGTAACAATTAACCCCGCATATGGGGTAGGTTGTAACATTTGTACTTTTGTCACTTTCAGTGCAACTGTACGAAAATGGAAGCTCCTAGAAAAAAACTTTAAGTGTTCATATGTAGCAGAGATGTGTATGTTGCTTGTGTAAAAAAAAAGATGAATCTAACTTAATTATTTTTTAAATAATTGAGCCAAAACCAAAATGTGTTAGGTTGTGCCCCGCTCTCCCCTAGTTTCCTCTGATTTTATCACTTACAGTATGTATATCTCTCACTATGTGTTTTACTTCATGTTGATAAAGCCCATATATAGAGACACAAAATTGATCATTTAAATTAAATGATACTATAACATATTATTATTATTATCATTACGTAAACTTTGAACATGCTTAACTTGAATTTTGTTATCCATGCATGGTGATGTCAGGCTTTTTACATTTATTTATTCCTGCATTTAAAATGTTTAAATTTTTCTGATGGTTAATTACTTTTAGTCAAACATGTCCATTTATTTAGAACAGTGGATGATTGACAGGTGAGTATCAGAACAGATCAGTTTTGACACTATACATACATTTTCATCTCGAATCAGTGATATTTTAGTGTGATACTATTATACTATTTATTAATATTTTGAAATAGTTTTTATTTTTATATTTTCATTTTAGTTTATATTTTATCCATTTTATGTGCTTTTGTGATTTAAAAAAAATATATGTTTAAAAAATATTACTATTTAGCTTTAATTAATTTTTATTTCAGTTTTAATAATTTTAGTACTTTAAACTTATTTTATTTATTGCCAAGGCATCTTTTCTAATTCATCTAATATTTATATTTTATTTCAGCTTAATTTCAATATTTTATAGTTTTTGTTTTAGTTAACAATGACAACAGAGCCCCGAATGCGATTTGCAAGATCGAATCACAAAACATTTTGCACCCCGTGTACACTTATATTAAGCTCTCACCCCTTGTTATTGGATAATGTGATGGGTCTCGGGTGTAAATGAGGCCATGGAGGTGTTCTTGCAAACTTCTGCCAGTGTCTCTCTAGTTCTCCTCACCTTCTCTGTGCTCATTTTTACACTTACATGAAATCTATCCCACACCCTCCCAAGCAGTGCTGGCTCAGAGAGCGATAACAGTGGATTTAGTCCCGGCTGGGCCAATGATTTCCACATTGAAACTGCTATTCATATCAGAGAAGCTGCCTGAACATCAGGCAAGAGAAAAGGTGTGAAATAGCGCGACCAATCTGGAGAGTTCTGGGCAGACAGACAGTGTAAGACTGTCCAGGTGTCTTATAATATGAGGATTAGAGCTTTGCCAAGGATTGAGCAGCACAGGCCTGATATGAAAAGAGAGAGAGACTTACTGAGGACTTCAGAGACATCAGAGGAACTGCCTGTGCTGGCAGAGTGCCACAACCAAGACCATCATTTCCAACCCCAAAATTAGAGAGGTGACCATCTGACAATAAAACAGCCCGTGGAGAGGAGAAAAAAAAGAGGCAGACTTCCATTATAAATATTAATCAAATGGAAGCCTTTCAGGGATGGCATTTCTCTGCAGGAAAAGATGTAGTGCTTGCCTGTCAGGGCAGCAATGGAGGTCAGCATGGCCTTTCCCTTGAGTCAAACTTGATTTAGCCCTTTTTGCCAGTATACAATATAGAATATTAAAACCATATGATATTAAAATAAAATAAAAAATAGAGCAAGATAAAACAACTGAGAAGGTGTACTTTTCTAATGTTGAGAATGAAAAATGCTAAGGTTACATCCTCCTCTGTTCTATTGTTCTTCTGCAGGTCTTTAACCAGTCCAACTCTTGGCAGGTACAGAACACTAAAAAGGACCATTTTATTTCTAAATGAGTCTGAATGGCGCACCACAAAGACTGAAAATGCTGCTGCCCTTTCATTTTAAATGGTACGCTGGCATTTAACATTACACATGTCAGCAGAACTTCACTCCATTTATGGATTCTTAATGTATGTGTATTTGTTCACAGCCACTTATGATATTAGCTGTTGTCATGGGCTGTGGAAAGGGACATTTAACATGTAGATAATGCAAAAAAAAATCTCTTGTGATCATAAATGAATTTATAAACTACATTCAGAAACTTCCACCCTTGAAAAAGCCTCCTTCACTTCCCCGTAGCACAAAATTCTTGACTTTCACTCACAGAAAGGAGAAATGCAGAGAATACATGGTAACAAAATCGTTCTTTCTTTCTTTCTTTCTTTCTTTCTTTCTTTCTTTCTTTCTTTCTTTCTTTCTTTCTTTCTTTCTTTCTTTCTTTCTTTCTTTCTTTCTTTCTTTCTTTCTTTCTTTCTTTGTGTGTGTGCGTGACAGATATCACCATCTCTCTCCATTTGGTAAGATTTTAACTCGCCTTAATGTTTAGAAATAAAAATATCATTCAAAAATATCATATATAAAGGTGTATAATAATAGTAACTCTAGTTACGTAATCAGATGACTTTTTTCAAGTAACTAATGCATTATTTTTATATTTACAGCAAAATATATGAGTTACTTTCTCAAATAAGTTGGCTAAAGTAAGTTACTTTTTTACACAACGTTGTGTGTAAAGATGATTGTTATTGTAGTTCTAGACTAAATGTGAGCATGCATTTACTCATCTCACTTGCACAAAAAAAGATTCAGTTTTCCTCAAAAAGAATAAAATCAGTGAAATGCAAAATCAGAATACGCAAACCTTCAATAATTAAATATGTTAAATAAAATGTGCATTTAATCTCACTTTATTGATCATACTTGCTGCTGAGTGCTGACCTTCGATGATTCAGTTAAACCATAAGCAAAAAGGACTAGATGTTTTGTTTTTATTGGTGAAGTAAGTGTTGAACTTTCTTCTGCGTCCTATTTTTCTGCGGTCCAGTATGGCAGCACACCTGAAAGGCTTGTTTGAGCTGCGCCTTCTACTGTACACGCTTGAATTTGCATTTAATTCTGCCTTTTTTTTATTTCAATTTTGGTGTGAAAGGGCCATTACATTTGCCCAAAAATATATCTTTTTTGTTATATAAAAAACAAGAAAAGTAATGCAAAAGTAATGTAATACTTTTCTTTAAATGTAACTAACGCAATTAGTTACATTTTAAAGGAGTAACGCAATATTGTAATTAATTACTTTTCAAAGTAACTTTCCCCAACACTGTGTGTTTGTGTGTGTGTGTGTGTGTGTGTGTGTGTGTGTGTGTGTGTGTGTGCGTGTGTGTGTGTGTGTGTGTGTGTGTGTGTATGTATTTATGTATGTATTTATGTAGATGGATGGATGGATGGATGGATGGATGGATGGATTTTTAATTAAAGTTACTTTTACACATGAGGAATACAAATGCCACCCGCTTTGTATAATGCCACTTACTGTATATCTGTCTCTCTTTTGTTTTCTTTTTCTTTTTGCAGTATACATGCCTACAGCAGTATACATCTGACAATTCTCCCCTCCTTCAAACTCTCTCTCCCATTTTCCCTTTTTTCTATCCTCCCATTATGAATAATGAACTTGTCCTCCTATGATCAAGTCTATTGAGGTTTTCCGCTGCGTGTGTCAGGGCCTGTCTAATGGATTGCTGTATGCTAATTTGGCTAGAGGTTGATGGGCAGTTCTCTGCTGGGGTCACCGGTGAAATAAAAGAGCCCTTTGTGCGAGTCTGAGCCATGTGCCTCTGACAGACCGGCACAGACCTTGAGAGTCTTCCTTTATACTTGTGCACAGCTACTGGAGAATGAAGAACAATGGGAAACACCAGGCAATGTCACTATTGATTTAGGGAGGGATGTGTGTCTTGGTGTCCTAGACCTCCGTAAACTCCTTCAAAGTGTGTAGGTAACCGGCAACACACTCTTGGTTTCGGATAAGCTGCTTCCATCCTCTGCGACCCAGCATCAGTCTCACTGGCCCATTTCCAACCCTCAGTCCATCAGCCATTAGGCCAATAATGAAGTAACCTCACATGGTTATTGACTGGCTTGTCAGTAGCCCTGCCTGAGTCCTTAATAGGAGTCATTGGTCTTAAGTTAAAAAAGGGCTGAAGGAGGTAGAGCATGCACAGCATCTCAAGTGCCCTGCAGAGGTGAGCAGCTGCCAGCCCATGCAAATGATCTGGCAGAGACGAGCTGCTGTCTGGACGAATGAAAGATTCTGCCATTCAGCCATGGGATCAGTACAAACAGAACTCATTTAGTGTGGTGGGCCTTTGCATAAGAATATGTACCGCAAAGGTTAAAGAGTTAAAAAGTTAAAGATGTTTTTACAGCAAGTATTGTTTCTCCACTATCATCTTAAAAAATTAATATTGTGTCATAATTTATTCACCCTCATGCCCTTCCAAACCTGTATGATTTTTTTTCTTTTGTTAAACACACAAAAAAACACATGTTTGAGTTGAACTAGAGAACTGGATAAGTCTGAAATTCATAAACAAATCATTCACACTGATTTTATAAACTGGTTCATTATCTCAAAAGATTAATTTGCTTAGGAAATATTTTTACTTGTCTTATGAAGTGTCATTAATGCAGCAATAACCCTTTTGAGGCCTGATACCCTTGTATACATGTATACTTACATTATAAAGTGTGGCCAGGATATAAATCAAACATTCACGCTGCCGTTCAAATGTTTGGGGTCGGTATCAATATTTTAAGCTCACTAACACTGATTTATTTGAACAAAATACAGTAAAAACGGTAATATTATGACATTTTACTTGTTGTCTATTTTAATTCTGTATATTTTAAAATGTAATTTATTCCTGTGATGTCATTACTCCAGTCTTTAGATCAGAAATTGTTTTAAAATGCGGATTTGGTGCTCAGGAAACATTTTTTCTTATGATGGATGTTGGAAAAGGTTGTTTTGCATTATATTTAGTTGAAACAGTGATATTTTATCAGGATTCTTTTTGAAATCCTTTTTTGAAATTTTTGTAGCATTATAAATGTTTTTAATATAGTATTTTGATCAATTTAATGGATCCTTGCTAAATAAAATGAATTGATTTCAAATAAATAAATCTTACTGACCCTAAACTTTGAATGGAAGTGTATGCTTCACCAAAGAAAGAAACGCAAATGGGTATAGAACAACACACGGGTGAGTAAATCATAGAATCGTCTTGTTTTTGCATTATTTTTAAGCATCTCTCTCTCTCTCTCTCTCTCTAATTTCAGGCTATCGGGTTCATCATGCACATAAAAACTCATCACAGAAAATGAATGTAAGCGGTTGGAGAAGAGACAGGAGATGTGAATTGTCCTTCTGAAGTTTACTAAAAATGTCTGATGGTTTCGCTCAGACAGTTAGGAGAGCTGTGTCTGAATGGGATCCAAATCTCTGGTATGTGGTGCAGTAATGAAAGAGAAATGTTGTCCTAATTATTGTAATTTCCTTTGATTTAGAAAGTTGGTGTAGTTTTACTTGAGCGGACAAATTTAGCTGTTCGACAGCTGAGTTCATGAATGTGACTCTTTCTTTCTTTCTTTCTTTCTTTCTTTCTTTCTTTCTTTCTTTCTTTCTTTCTTTCTTTCTTTCTTTAACATGTTATACTTTTTACGATGTCTGCTAGATTACTCTAAACTGCTATATATTTTTTTCTTATTCAATGAAAATGTATCTTCCAGTGATTATGCATGAAGATAAATTTCAACCCAAACTCAGCCCAGCATTTTATTCTCTCGGGTATCATTTGGCTTGTGGCTTTAAAACATTCCCATTGCTCCTGAGGAATAGGAATGCATCAGTACAATGAGATAGTTAGCATGTATTTCTTATAACGGATGATTTGTATGGCCATCTGTCTGTTATGACTTGAACCTTTAGCATTTCACAATACCATCAAAACCTCGTTTTCTGACCGAACTCATGTAAACATGTGAAATTGAATTGAGTTGGTTCCAATCAGAATGTCAGATGAATGAGATGCCCGTGTTTTGATGCCCTGCAAAGGGGACAAACAGTTACCATAGCTGTATTTACAATATCAGACATTCCGTATGAATGTACACATGTTTATTGATAGGTTCCAGTTCTCATGGCTCTTTTGGTATTGATGAATGACAGTGGGTGTGGTGTGATGGCTCGTGTGTTGTCATAATTCGTGATGAGTCGAGCATTCTGGCTGGCTTTATGGCACTTGTGGGCTCGAATTGAAAGGAATAAGAGGGTGTTTTAAGGCAGAGTGGATTTCAGTCTTATCCTGACTAATAGACTTGTGTAATATTACTCAACAATCATTCAGCTCTAACTGAAACATTGTGCAATAACATGCCTAGAAGCAAGATTTAATAATTGCATTTGGGTTTTGTGATTTGAATGTTGTTTTATGAAAGTGTATTGTTCTTGCAGCTGTCTAGATGTGATTCGAAAACACATGAAAGCATCAATAAACTGATTGATCTGTTGGAGTTGAATCTAATCATTAATCATCAGCAAGAATTAGTGTAAGATGATACAAAAATAGGATTATTGAGATGAAAAGTTTTTTTTGTATAAGTTTTGCTTTGTTTGTATGTTTAGTTTTGTGTTTGAGACTTGGGGCTGCATTCACATTATACGAGTTAATAGCCCACTGAAGTGCTTTTGAATGCGCTGCTTTGTATGATGCGTTGACGTAATTTCCACTGAAACAGGAAGTTAATGCGGGACATATTGAAAGGCTCCTCCCCCTTTTCAAATAGCCAATAGCGTTCAGTTTACCTGACAAGTAAGTAAGTAAGTCTGGACAGCACCATGGAAGCGAATCCGAGCGCTGATGATACATTGGATTCAATAATAGAGGTGTGAGTAAATTCTAGCCATTTCATTCTTAACCAACGTACAGTTGGAAAACGGAATGAAACTTGAACGTTTGAGCAACCGAACACACATATCCAACCCATATTGTTCCGTGGCGTGTCAACGGTCGCTTTGGCCAGGTGGTATTTATAGCATAGGGGGCGGGACGCTTTCGATTTTAGAGAGCATTTGATTGGACAGAAGATGTGATGAGAAGCTAAAGTCCGCGGGGATGGCATAAAAATCTGTGATTCATTTTAACGGAAGAGAGAGACTGTAAGTTTTGAATGCTTACATCTCCTAAATGCGAATTTTGTCATTGTTTTGAAACACACCAGCTTATTTATAACCTTATGGCTAATATATTGATACTAAACGCTAAAAAACTTAAATTTTGATTTCAGGGGGCCTTTAAGTAACCAAATTCCAATTTTTTCCTCTGATGTGGCAGAGATCAGATATGACCTACAAACGTGTAATCAGGAATTGGATTGCAGGAATGTGTAAGCAGATTAGATATTCCCATCAATGCCAGGCTTGCGTCATTGAAAAAGCGACGATGGCAAATGACATCAACTAAGGTGGACACCAACCATGATCACATGACTGTTTTCAATGGTGCAATGGAGGCTCAACACAAAGGCTCAACACGATGTTTTGCTGATTTTTAAAGATGGTGCGGAAAAGCAAAAGCTTGCATCCATTGCAAATTTCACCATTTTTACTTCCTTTTCGGCCTAAGCTTTTCCGGGTCAGTAAGTCTACCTTGGGTTGTTTCGCCAAGTGTATAGAGTAAATGCAGAAATCGGATATAGTCAACGAATCGGAATTGGGCATCAAGACCTGGTGTGTATATGCGGCCTTAGAGAGTGTAACTGAAGTTCTGGGCTCTTCTGACAAAGCTGTTTGTGTGAGTGCTGGTGAAGCAAAAGCTTACTATGGAAAGAACAAATGCCTTTTATTTTCTAAAGTTTCTCAGTCTAGGCCAGGGGTGTCCAATCCTGCTCCTGATGGGCCTGCAAAGTTTAGTTCCAACCCCAATTAAACACACCTGAACCCGCTAATCAAGGTCTTCCTAGGCATACTAGAAACTGCCAGGCAGGTGTGTTGAGGCAGGTTGGAGCTAAACTCTACAAAAGTGGCCCTCCAGAACCGAGTTAGGAGGACACCCCTGTTATAGGCTCTACTTGTTATGGTCTCCTTCATATTTCCTCATAATTGTTTGACGTGGTCTTTAGGTTAGCATGTGAGCTGGGACACTTATGCTGATCCAGTTCATCCATCTATCCTAACTAAAATATAAATAAGTTCTATTCGATAAGATTCTATCAAGTTGACCCTCTTATTTTTCGCCCAACTATTAGATGTGTTGAAGTAACCTGAAGAGAAACATAAAACTATGGCTGTCGATATAATAATTGTGATGTCTGAAATCATAACGAAATATGTAATACTTTATTATCTCTCTCTCTCTCTCTCTCTCCTCTCTCTCTCTCTCTCTCTCTCTCTCTCTCTCTCTCTCTCTCTCTCTCTCTCTCTCTAACATTAAATCGGCTCTAGACATAAACTTCGCTATACACATGAATAGTCATTCTTAGAGTCCATTTCCTTAGCTTATCACAGCGCTACAGTGGAGCTGAGGCCTGAGGGTTGTGTGTATCTACGGCAGCTCATTCACCCTCAGTCGCCTGAATGAGAAATGTGCATTTCTCCCAGCACTGACAACAAACCACGACTGCATGTCCCCAACAAAATAAAGCTCCCTCACTCAGTCAAGAAAAAGACAGTGGGGTTTACATTTCTCTCTTTGTGTGTGTGTGTGTGTGTGTGTGTGTGTGTGCTTGCGCATGTGTGAGTTTAAGAAGCTCCCTCTCCTTATTTTGTCTTCCCAAGTTACGGTCATCTTTTTATACAGGATTATAAAAGGTTTCAGCCCGATGGAGGTGTTCGGTGTTATTTTGTAATTAGAATGTAATCCTCCTCTCATTGCACACATTCATTGATAGACGCTCCCTGCATGCAATTGGAATAATGTGAATGAAAATTGTGAATAATAGCTGTGTGTCTCAAAGTAGCTTCTTTACAGGAAAAGATCTCTGTCTCACAGGTACTTTTAAAGATAGATTTGTCGAAGGTTTAGTTTGATTACAAACTCAGCATTTGTTTTCATACAACCTGCCTTGCCAATGAAAAAGCTTCCGATTGCAACTACAGTCTGGCATGCCACAGTTTCTATTGGACTAGTCCTAGGCCTTGTCCACACAGACACGGGTATTTTTATAACCGGGACTTTTTTTACGCGGTTCGGCCGTTCGTCCACACTGAAACGCAGTATCAGGACACTGAAACCGAACATTTTTGAAAACCCCTGCCAGGTTGAGGATTTTCAGAAACAACGATTACAGTGTTGTCGTGTAGACAGTAAAACTGTGTCCGTGCTGCGCCGTTATCCGCCTACCGGAACCTGTAATAACTTTTTGTTAGGCTTCTGATTGGCCAACGTGGCTTTACGGCTAGGGTTATATCGCCGCCTGCTGGTGTGGCATGCTCTTGACAGCGCATGATAGCGTGTTTTTGCGTTTTCATGTGGACGGGATTTTTTTTTAAAACGCAGGGGGAAAAACTCCAGTTATAAAAATACTCGTGTCCGTGTGGACAAGGCCCTATATTCAGATTTAAAAAACTACAGATATCAAGAGAAAACGAATAAAAAAAGGAAACATAGTAAGAAATCTCTTGAAAAAAAAGGCTAAATAAAATGTGAGAAAAGTTGGAGACAGAAGGGACACGAGAAGGTAAAAAAGGGAAAGGTTAGTTGGGTGGCCTTTATAGATCTTTATGTCTGTTGAGGGGATCAGCAGGCAGCGGCTGATGAACTTCACTTTCTATTAGTGGCCATGGTGGGGATGTTCTCTCCCTACCGATCAATAGGCTGAAGGACAAGAGTGTCAGAAAAATGAGAGACCCTTCTCTTTCTTGGCAGGGCGGTCTCAGAGCGGACGGCGAGGCACTGAGTGCCAGAGACCCTTAGTCCCTCTGGAGTGGCTTTGAGTGAGGGACCTATTTTGGGCGGGGGCGAAGAGGAACTCTCATCATCCGTTGTCCTTCGGTTAACAGTTTGAAAAGGATAACTCCACCAGCCGAAGGACTCCACAAAACCTATTCTGAATGGTTGGAGGTTGTTTTGTTTCATCTATGATTGTACTATACAACTGTGAAGTAGCAAATTAACAGAGCTATAGGAACTCGTAGAAACTCTGTCTATTCTGTCTCATTCTTAGAATATTTCAATACAAGTTCAGTTCAGTTGGCAGCATTTGTTACATAACCTCAACTGTGAGTGTGATATTGATTTTATACAATAGTTAATATGATAGAAGTTAAAATGTAGTAACTAACATTTTAGATACAATATTTCTGTCAATGAAAACGGCTCCAAAGGAAGCAAAATGAATCGTTTCACGTCTCTGAGCAACTCACTGTAGCATTGTTTTGAACAAATCGATTGAATTAGATTGAGTGAATGATTCAACGACTAACTGGCAGTCACTTGTTTCAACCCTGAATGAATCAGTTGAGTAAATAAGTCAATGTCACTTTGGTAACTCTGCCAATTAAATTCAAGGACTGAAACTACATGTTATTAATATAATAATAATAATAATAATATACAGTAAATGTTGCTGTATGTATATATATATATATATATATATATATATATATTTATATATATATATATATATATATATATGCATTACTAAGTAATTAATTACTGTCATTTAAACTCTTAACTGTTAACCATTTTTGCCGTTGTAGGACCTGTAAGATTCCTTTAAACATGTCTTCTCCTGATTAACTCCTGTCAATTATAAGATTACAAGAGCTCTCATTTAAACTTGTCTGCTGTTCCCTGGACTGCATCAGCCCAGGAGAACAAACTGCAGAGGAAAGAGAGTGGATCACTCCATCAGAGACAGTTCTTTGATAGCTTCTGTGCATTTAGGGCTGAGGGTTAGTGTCCGACCACCCCCCACCAACCCCGATCATGTCTATTCAGCCTCTCCAAATCACACAGACAAATTAAGCAGTTCCCTATCCCGAAAAACCTCCCCTTCCTTTACAAATGCTGAATATGAAATTAGCTTGCAACTATTGAAAGGCAGCAGAGGATCATTTTGTGCTGAAAGGAAAGTAAAAGGTTTGCCTCGTGTTTCTCAAATGCAACTGATTTCCTCCGTGAAGGGAAAC
This sequence comes from Tiaroga cobitis, assembly GCA_030578255.1. NCBI lineage: Eukaryota > Metazoa > Chordata > Actinopteri > Cypriniformes > Leuciscidae > Tiaroga > Tiaroga cobitis. The sequence continues at coordinate 29,127,670 of CM060603.1, forward strand.
GAGAAAGGAACAAGAATGTAAAAGAGGGAAAGTGTTGTACCTTTTGTCCTGTCTGATTCTCTCTCTGGCTGTTTTTTTTTTTCTGTCTCTCTCTCTCTCTCTCTCTCTCTCTCTCTCTCTCTCTCTCTCTCTCTCTCTCTCTCTCTCTCTCTCTCTCTCTCTCTCTCTCTCTCTCTCTCTCTCTCTCTCTGTCTCTCTCCTCCTCTCTCTCTCTCTCTCCTCTCTCTCTCTCTCTCTCTCTCTCTCTCTCTCTCTCTCTCTCTCTCTCTCTCTCTCTCTCTCTCTCTCTCTCTCTCTCTCTCTCTTTGTATATATGTCTGTGTCTTTCTTTCCTTCCAGAGGCTGTGGTAAAGCAGGTTTCGATGTGACCAAAAACTTCAGACTAATATGTTGGTTTACATTAAAAATCAACAACATTCATTTCCATAATGCATTCTAATGGATTAGAGGGCTGTTTGTCTGGCTAGGTCAGCGTTCTGGTTTTAGTCAACACAGCAACCCACCTGACAAGAGCTATTATGTTTATACCTGTTACAAGCCATGGAAATAGAATGCACATAATTAGCTATTTCAGCCATGATCTCATTTATTTGCCAGCGTCCCTGTTTGCTCACCTTCGACCTCGCATTTCATATTATAAACCATCAATGGGGCAAAAGATACATTATCATTTGTGATATCAGGTGACAGCTCACTCTCTGTGCGTGTTTGTGAACATGAGGTGGGGGATGTAAAATGTGCTGTACCAGACACCAATTAAACGTCTATTTGATGGGGGCATTAGTTCATTCTGGTAAACTATCTGAAGCATTTAGAAGCAGATATAGGGAGGCTTTGTTAGCATGCCATTTGTTCTCTCTTTACAAGAAGGACCTAATTGAAAAGCTTTTTATTTGACAATGCTCTATCATAAACATCTGTTGATCGTTGCCTATATTTTGTGTTCATGAAATGAACTGGACAGTATAAGACAACACTACAGAAAGCACATTGACCCATATCCTGTATGCGCTTTACTTAAATAGACAAAAATTCTGTAACAGTTTGAATCCAATACAATGACTTATCATTCTTTTTTCACTATGTTTTCATACAATGAAAGTAAATCCAGACTGCAAGCTCAAAAATGACCAAAACTACAATATACTTCAGTTTAAAAGTTTAGGGTCAATAAGATTTTTTTTTTTTTTTAATTCAGCAAGGACATATTAAATTGATCAAATGTGACAGACTTTTATAAATGCTGTTCTTTTGTATTCATCAACAAATGTTTTCCACAAAAGTATTAAGCAGCACAACTGTTTTCAACAATAAGAAATGTTTCTTGAGCACCAAATCATCATGTTAGAATGATTTCTGAAGGATCGTGCAACACTGAAGACTAGAGTAATTATGCTGTCAATTCAGATTTGACATCACAGTAATTTTAAAATATATTAAATAGGAAACACTATTCAAATACAATTTCACACTATTACGGTTTTTACCATTTCCGATCAAATAAATACAGCATACGAGCATACGAGACATCATTACAAACTTTTACTAACCCCAAACTTTTTTTTTACAGTGATGTATATAAAAAGGTTATACTAAGTCTCCTGAAGTCACATGATAGCTTTCTGTGGTAACAAAGTGAAATTAAAGTTTGCTTAAAAATAGGCTAACATAAGATGCAGATTTTTTTTTACAATGTAAACATCGATGACATTGTAACGTAACTGGAACATGACCAATTGCCTTTGTGCGTTATGAGACCATTCACAATGCGTAAAGTTTAAATATGTGGAAGAACAGGTGATATATGAGAGCTACAGGAGAGAGCCATTGAATAATGACTGACATTTTAGTGCTTTTCTTCACAAATCTATCTTACAGCTTCAGACGACTTAGTGCACCATCATGGACCACTTTTATGTAAGGTGCTTTTTTTTTAAATCATTTTGGAGCTTATCGGCCAGGTTCCAGATTTACTTTAATGAGTGAATGAATGATACAAGAATTTTTTATTTTTGTGTGAACTATCTCTTTAAGGTCACTGATGCACTGAAAATAAGCTGCATTACTGAATGTGATTAAATCAAAAACAATATACAGACATTATAGTGGATGCTTCATTAGTTTTTGTTCATTTAGCATTTCTCATACTTGAAGAAGCCAGTGTGCCAAGAATGTGCTCGTGCTCCTTTGAACTCAGCAAAAATCTTCTCCTCAAGCATTTAAATTTAACCTACAGAACAAACTTCTGTTCCTCTCGTGGTCTGCGCTAAACGGATTTTTTGCTTTAATTAATGCTCTAGATGACCACAGCTGCTCCTGGAGCCTTCCATTAGAGGTCTTCTAAATGAGCCCATAGAGAAAATACAGAGATCCGCATTCACATGCAGTGGCCAAAGGCCTGCGAGCATGCCTTCACATATAAGTAAAGTTAAAGGAAGGCATGTTCATATGCTCATAGCACTCCCACACACACAGTAATTGCTGTACAGGGCAGGTTCATGGCTTGTAAGTCCTCAAATATGGTTTTGACCAGTGCATTCCTCAACATCCGTAACACACATGGTGCTTTCTAATAAACTCCAGCTCGGGCAGCGCTCCAGAAGGGGGTTAGGAGAAAGGAACACTGATGGTGGTAAGTGGTTTCAGCAGAGACAGCATGGCCCTTCATCCCTAGCCAGTAGAGAGCTGGGTGTTAGTCGGCTTTGGCTGCAGTCTGCACTTTGGGTTTCAGCCACATTTTCAGTGTGTGTGCGCGTTTGTTTTTTATATCCTTGCTGCCCATTTCCTCCGAAACCCAACCTGGGGTTTAGGGTTCCTTTCTAGCCGGATGTTTGTACCCCCGGCAAGAGCTTGTGCTGCTTTTTTTTTTTTTTTTTTTTTTTTAAGCGGTTGCTTTCATCTCTCTTTCTCTCTCTCACACACGCAACACAGACCTGCTGTGGCTTCCCTATGGTCATTCCGGCCCTGTTTAGTGGAATGGTCCAGAACGTACCACTCTTATAAGAATACCTGTCTGTGCTGCACGCTGCCTTTGTTTTTGTTTTTTACATTTACTGTTTGTACGTCGCCTCTGGCTACATGTCAAATACAGAGTAAAATTCTTGTGTTCCAACAGAAGGTATAAGGCTGCAGAAAAGTCACATACTGAAGGCATTAAATTGATCAAAAGTGACAGTATGTCAAATGTTACAAAAGGTTTTATGCCGAAAATTAGGCCCACAACATTACAGATATAGCAGAGTATTTCATTTTACACTTGGGGTACTTTTTTATCCCTGTATGAACAACTAATTTTCGGTCAGAGGTCCTGGACATCTTGTTCAGATACATGTTATCATGGATTCGATCAAATACCAACAGATAAAAAATCAAAACCTGACAACCTGTGCTAGAAATCTTATAATTGGCCATGGTTGGATCTTCCAACAGGACAGTGATCCAAAAACAAACATGGGTCACCGAGCAAAAAAAAAATCAGAGCTGATATCTTGGAAAAAGGAGGTTGCAAAAAGTATTTAATAAAAGGGGGGCAAATAATTGTTCCCAACGTGTTTTGAAGAAAAACATTTATTTCATAATGTGATTTCCCCACTTTAAATTATTTTTCTTCAATGAAAGGTTAAATATTTGCTATTTTTTTTTAATAAAATATCAAAAGGATTAACAATGCAGATTTATTTTTTACAGCCATCTTTGACCATATTTACCAAGGGGGCAAATCATTCTGACCAGCACTGTATGTATATTACTTCAAATACCACTTTTTGTAATGGCTTTTTAGTCATCTGCCACAAAAATCAAAAACAAAAGTCTTTTCTCAGCGAATATTGATATTTGTGAATGATTATGATTAATGTGTCATGTAATTAACCGATTGACAGCACTAAAAAGCAAACATCTTTCACATATATATAGACATTGATAAACATGGCTAATTTAAAATACTAATTTCAGTAGCTCTTTCATCTGACACAGTAACCCTTGACGCCCCCCTCCCTGTCTCTTCACCCAGCTCTCCAAACTTCTCCTCTCTTCTCTGCAAGACCTCATTTCCTTCATCCCTCCCTCCATTCCTCCATTCTCCGTCCAGTCTTTACAGAGACAGACAGCCATTCTCCTTCATTGTCTTTTAACAAAGAATAGGGACTATAGATTGGTTCCCCTTTTAATATGGCTGGTTTTTATGCCCAATTCATCCAAATTAAATTGGTCACAACCCACCTGGTGTTGCCCTGTCTTCAATGTGTCTCATGGATCATTCAAAGCCTCTCCAGCCAAACTTCCCAACCTCTGCTGACC
>CM060603.1:29132068-29247068 GCA_030578255.1 Tiaroga cobitis
ACCTGTGCTTGACGATTATTGACACAAATATCACGCAACAATGATACATTATAATACAGTGAGGTTATGTATAAATACAAAATAAATACTTAATAAAAAATAGATAGCCTACTTAAATATTTTTTTTTTACTTTTACTTTACTCTTTTACTAACTCTTTGAAACTTCTTAAAACAAACTGTCTCAAAACATATCAAATAAATTATTTTCTAAAATAATGACAACTGAGAAATCAAAAACATAATAAGAGCAAGGGTTCAACAATGACACTTATTGTTGAAAACTGTAAAAATATTATTATTTCTCAACTGTCTCAATACAGTGTAACTGTCCACAAAGTCTTTTTTTATTAGTATTATTGTAACAGACTTTGTTAGATTGTACATGACAGAATCCAACAAAGTCTATTACTATAATCCCGGTAATGATGTACTGGCACTCGTTGTATATGTGTGTGTATGCAATGTATTTTTCCCCTCTGGGCTTGCCGTAGATAGGAATGGTTCAATTGCTGCACAAAACATACCGTAAGTAATCATGCAAACATACTTTTATCTTGCTCTTTTTTTGTCCTCCTCTGTCATTTTCTTCGTTCTATTTTCGGCACCAGAGGGATACGTCCTTTTTTGTGACATTGCTTAACATTACCGCGTAAACATAAGAGTCCGCGACTATGCGCAGTTGCGCACGAATTGTCTTTGCACGCGCGAGGTGTCTAGATTATGCGCATGACTTAAACGCTGGCAGACACAGCAGCAGTTGTAGGGAGGTATATTGATCATGAAATCAGAATTTTCTTTTGTCTTTAATTATTCATTCATTCATATTAATTCATTCATTTATGTCACTTGTTTAAGTTATCTAAAAAAATATTTTTCGATTTTTCGACTCGATTGGGGGGCCCCTTGGTGGCCAAGGGGCCCCAAGCATCCGCTTAGTTCGCTTATGCCTCGGGCCGGCCCTGCACTCACAGCAATAACAAACCTAGCCTCCTTATAGATGGAGCAACCATGCATGCTTTTTTTAGGATTTTCAGGCAAGCTATGCATTAGTGACGATATTCAGCAGTGCTAATTTATTATAAACTGATACCTGTATATAACCATTTTGCGAAGGTCTTGGTCTTGGTTTCGACCACATTTGTCCTCGGTCTTGTTGGTCTCAGACTAAGAAGACTCCGGATTTTATTTCAAGACCGGTCAAGACCACAACTGTAGGGATATCATTAAATTGATGGTGTATTGTCTGATTTATTTGTTGACATCATTAATGTGATTGGAAGTAAATCTTCCTGTTTCAAATGCAATCAATACTTTACAATAAGGTTTCATTTGTTAACATTAGTTAACTACATTAGTTAACATGGACTTAGAATGAACAATTATTCTACAGCATTTAGTAATCTTAGTTAATATTAATTTCAACATTTACTAATAGGCCTACATTTACAATCATTGTAATTGTTAACATCAGTTAATACACCGTGAGCTAACATGAACAAACATTGGACAGATGAATAAATATTGTATTACATGCATTTGCTTATTGTTAGTTCATGTTAATACGTTAACTAACAAATGAGACCTTATTTTAAAGTGCTAGCCTTGTTTCTAATTTGATTTCTTTCCTTTGTTAATGTTGTGATGGGTCAGAAAGTGACTGTGTCAAAACTTTTACCAAAATTAATACACATGCTCACAAATTTCAAGATTGCAAAAAGGACTTGTAATATATTGATTTTTAATGAATAGCATATGATGCAATTAAGGAATATCACAAGTGCTGTTTCCACAAATATAAGCATGACTACAAATTCAGAAAAAAACGTGATATTGATTTTATACAAACGTTCAATAAACACTTTTTTTTTTTAAACAATCACATTATTAATGCAGTTGTAATTGTACCAATTCAGATGCAACTTCTGTCCCTTCTGTCAGCTTATTTTATATTATTGATTAAATGTAAGACATTTCTCAGGCAATAAATGTGGGTCTTTCAGAGGAATTTAGGAGTGCTGGTCTGGCCTTGGTTTTAGTCCCTCAATGTCTTGGTCTTGTCTTGGCATCACACACTTGTCTTGAATTGGTCTCAGTTTAGGTGGTCTTGACTACAACACTAAGCAAACCAAAACGATCCAACAATCCAATCTTGATGAACAAAATCAACCCCAAACTTAATTTTTTCTTGTTCGAGGAGCCTTTTCATCATAACTTCCGTTTCAAGTTGACTTTAAATAAAAAAAGCAAAAGGCTAACCAATAAAGTCTGTGCATCAGCATATCATTAAAGGCAGGTAAAGATGAAGTCTGTGTTTCTACGACGAGAGAGAAACAGAGCATTCATTTATGGCTCAGAGCACACCAGACCAACAGCAGAGAAATCACCGCCTAGATAGATGTGAAAAAACTGCTATTTCCCTCACTCTCCCCTGAATCATCTGTATAAACTCTCAACGAAAGAGCAGAGGGGGGTGGGGGATCTAACAGGAGCTCCTAAGAGGCCTGGCGCTGCAGCCCTTCCATCTCAGATTTACATTCATTGTAAAGATTTATGGGATACCTTCCCAGAATAAGTTGAAGCTGCAGGAATTTGGGGAGGAATTATTCAAAACAGTGATTATTTTTGGTTGCGATTATGCATGCACACCTGATCGGGGTGTCACCACTGCCTCTTGTCCAGCAATGATGGAACGGACCAATTTTCAAACTTTTCACCCGCCTTGCATAAATGAAATGTACACACACACACACACACACACGCACACACACAAAGACACACACACACGCACACACAGCAGTCCTTCTGTGTCACTTATTGGACTAAGACTAAGGGCCTGCATATATTAGAGAGCGAAGTAGGGACTTGGCAGTGGTGTGTTGGTGGGGAAATGGGCCAACACGCATTAAGATTTAACAAAGAGGAAGTGATGCGTTTGTCCCCGGTATGCTCTCTTGGTCGTCCAGGGTCCCGCCTTGCACCGCAGCGGGGTCATTACCCCGGAACGCCTGAGAAGAATATTGGCGTATGTCTGTTCAGCTGTAACAAATGTGACACTGGGCCACAGAGGAATACACACTGTCTGAATCTAGACCAAGAGAAGAAAAAAAACATGAAAGCCACCTCTCTTTTTTCACATATGAGCTCATGCTTTTTTTTCTCTTTCTTAGTATGAAGTGGAAGAGAGCTGGAGGAGTGTTAATATCCAGTGTTTTTCATGTTATCAGACAGAGGGAAGAGTTGAGCCACTGTAAGTTATGTAGACTGTGCATGTGCTGCTGTAAAGAACACCAAGCTATAAAGGGATAATTCACCCAAAAATGAACATTTTCTCACCCTCATGTTGTTCCAAACCTATATGAGTTTCTTTCTTCTGTTGAACACAAAAGAAGATATTTTAAAGAACGTTGGTAACCTGACAATTGACAGTAGCCAATGACTTCCATAGTATTTTTTTCCTACTATGGAAATCAAGCGGTGCCATCAATGTTTCCTATTGGCATCATACAAAAAATATCCTTTGATATATTTTCAGGTTAAGTACAGTAATATTAAAGCAACTTATAATAAGAATTGAATTATTTTTGTTTTTGATTTCAAAGGCCTATACATTATGAGTAGTGATGCTGATGTCTTTTCATAACCTGGTTAATGTCAAACCTTTCAATCAAAGAAGGGGACAAGGGAAGAACAGTGATAGAGAGTGTGTGTGTGTAAGAGAGAGAGAGAGAGAGAGAGAGAGAGAGAGAGAGAGAGAGAGAGAGAGAGAGAGAGAGAGAGAGAGAGAGAGAGAGAGAGGGCCCTGTGGACTCTCCTCCAGATATTTATGGAATGCTGCCTCCATCTTGGGCCAGGCAGCTGGGGAGAGCAGGTGGGATGTGCAGGTCAGTTCATTAACACACTCGCCCATACATACACATACACATGCACACACACACACACACACAAACACACACTCTCTCTCTCTCTCTCTCTCTCTCTCTCTCTCTCTCTCTCTCTCTCTCTCTCTCTCTCTCTCTCTCTCTCTCTCTCTCTCTCTCTCTCTCTCTCACTGTCTCTAAAACACTAACACATCTATTTTCATTTTGTCACTCTCTCTCCGGTGTTCTCTGCAGTCTGTACCCTATTTTACCAGAACCTCACACTATCTTTTTCACTCTTGTGTTAAATATAGTGTCTCGGTGTGATATCACTCTGTGTTGCCAGTTTCTGCCGTGTTAATGTTACACTGTATGATTCAGGACAGCTTTAAGCTTACACTTTGAGCTTTAGATTATTTGGAATTCTGTGTCTGTCTGACGTCTTATGTCACAGGCCTTGTCATAACAGTTCGCGTGATGTCTAAAGGCCTCCTTATAGATGGAGCAACCATGCATGCTTTTTTTAGGATTTTCAGGCAAGCTGCATTAGTGACGATATTCAGCAGTGCTAATTTATTATTAACTGATACCTGTATATAATAAATAAGAATGTTCTTGCACAATAGATGGAATCCGTTTCCACTTTTGTTTCAGTATTTAAAGGGACACTAAGTAACTTTTTTTAGTTAATTTATAATCTAAAATCAATATTTTTATTCATAAATATGTCCTCAATGGTGCACAAATACCTCTGCCAATTATCTGATTTATCCTCGTAAACAAAGAATTTATTATATTTATATACATGGGACGGGTAAGTCCACGGAGGCTTCCATGTAGTTCCGCCATCTTGAAAAACTATAATAGCAGAGAGGGACAAAAAGTACTAGGCCAACGCGTTTCCACAACACGTTTTCATTCAGAGCCGGCGTGACGTGACTGAACGCAGCAGAAGCGGAGGAGCAGAGCAGTGAGAGGCGCTTGTCACTGCCCCGGCAAGTTTAAAAGGCTGCATTGCAAATCCTCGTCGCCAGAAAAGTCCAAAATAGATCGTAAAAGGAAACGTGACCGGAGATTACAAAAAACACAAGTTAATGTCGGGATAGCTTTTTCCAGGTGGATAGAGCTAATGCAGGAGAAAGATTTCAAAAGAGACGCTGAAGTCCTGCTTTCTTCTCGACAGGCAAGTCAGTGTTACAGTCTTAATTACAAGCTTTTTTCATTGTTTGCTTGTGTACTTTATTTTATAGACAGATGAACATGTATAGTTAAAAGTTGATGATGATATCTAACAATGCACGTAGGCTACTTCAGAAAATATAACGAATAAAGAAGGCATAACTACTAATTACAATAGTTCATGTTTTTGACACTCATTATTTCATACTGTAACATTCATTTGTTCGTTGTGTCAATTTGAAGTTTGTTTGAAATAACAAACCTGTTCACCCGAAGGAAAACTCGACGAAGTGCTATTAGAAGACGTCCTGTCATAGCTTTTTGGTACATAACGGCTACCGTAGATGCAACACGCATTTGAAAACGCGAGGCGCTGGAGAGCACAATTCGTTTGAATGCAAAATACAATTTCACCGCTAGATGGGAGTAATTCTTACTTAGTGTCCCTTTAAGTTTCCATTCAAATTTGAATTGAATTTTTAAATAAATAACACTTCTTACTTCTATAACCTAAGAAATGTGGCTTGGTAATAAATACTTATATTTAAGCAATTTAATAATAATAATAATAATAATAATAATCATTATTATTATTATTATTATTATTATTATTATATGATAATATACAGTATATTATTTAAATAATCATACATTGATAATAATGATAACAATTATTATTATTATTATTAATTAATTTAAAAATAGATACATTTAATTACAAGTTAATTTTTTATAATGTAATTATAAGTAATTATTTAAATAATTTATTATACAATATTACACTTAATAATTGCTGATTTTAATAGTGCTTACATAAAAAAAATGCTAAAACAAACTTTATCAGTATTGCATGATTCATATTTACATTTACATTTAATTTACATTGTTTTGTAATGGGCCGGTACGTACCTGAGTTGTGGTATTGGGTTCTGTTATATCATTATACTGTAGTCTTATATTCTGTATAATAATACTGTATAATACTGTAGCTAAAATCTCTGAATCATAATGTTTGAAATAAACAGAAGCCCAAAATGTTTTAACCCCAGCAGTTTTTGGTCATTTTCAGCAAGGTTTGAATGAAGCTCTAATCTGAAGGGCCCAAAGAACCCGGAAGTGCTGCCACATAGTGTTTGTTACAGTTGTTTCCTGTAAATGCAAGATAGGAATTTGCTTCCTTTTCCTGATGTTCTAATCCAGCACCGTATCCACCTGTGACCCAAGTATTTCTCCTCCATAAGCACCTCCATCCTGACATCCCACCAGACGAAGACCAAAACACCCCTCCTTCCCGTTCGCCGAGTGGGTAACCGAGAAAGAGCGAGGGAAATGGAGAGGGAGAGACAACATGCTTGTGTTGGTGCGGGTGTCACAGAGCTGTAATTGGTGGCGGTTTAAGGTGTAAACAGGGTGCCAGTTCAGTGCGTAATTGCCCCTGTTTGCTAGAGTGGAGGGAGAGAGAGGGAGGGGTGGGGGTGGGGTGGGGGGAGGGGGCGAGCAGGCTGACAGTGTGAGACCTCCACATGCTCCACTCAAATTGGAGTCACAGACGGCGAGAGGTGATGCTCTCCAAGTGATGGGCTCGCGAGAGAGAGATAGTGAAACTGTATGTATGACACCTTCAACCCATTTCACATCTCTGCCTTCTGTCCTGAAAAAAACACAATTAAAAAAGTAGAGAGAGGGAGGTAGAGCGATACTAGGAGGAAAAAAGTCTGATAAACTGTCATTAACCTTCGTAATTTTTTCTTCTTTTTTTTTTTTTACGTGAAAGCCACCAAGTTCTTACAGAAATTCTATCTGATTGTTTCAGATGGTAATACCATAGTACCATCAGCGATGACTGTACCGAACTGGAATGCAGGTACCGAACTGGAACAGATGAAAAACAGGTATGCTTAAGCTTTCTGTCGTTTTTAGGGTCACATCTTGTGACATCACGTTTACACGTGTGAACATTTTTGGTTCGTTTAGATTTCTTTCGTCCATGTTGCATTCATATTTCAGACGAACCGCACCAGAGTTTGTTTGGAAGTGGACCGAAATTCACCTTTTCAGGGGTCTTAGTTTTGTGGTGCCCACCAGGGTCCAGATGGCAGCGCTCACAATTATTCAAATGAACCGCATTAACAGAGCAGTTGCACAAGAGTTTGTTTAATCTGACCAAATCCGCTAAGTGTGAACACAAATGAGACTGCAAGGTGCTTCATAAAGAATACATATAGGGATTACGGTCGTTAACACTTTGCATTAAGGTTTAATTGCTTAAATCAGTTAACTAGTTAACATGTACTAACAATGAACAATGCAATACTTTTTTTAAATCAAGTTGTATTTATTATCGTTAGTGTAAAGTAACAAACGTTGAACAATTGTATTTATCCTAACAACATTTTTATTAACATTTGCAAAGGTTAATAAATACTATAAAAAATAGGCTATATTCCTCATTGTTAGCTAATGCATTAACTAATGTTCCCTTTCGTCCTGGGAACTCCAACGTGTCGTCGGGGGAGTTCCCTGACGAATTGGGATCACGCTAGGGAGCCAATTGCCTTTGAGAGAATTAAAACGAGCCAATAGACATTGGCATGCAAGATTTGCATTCCGCAGCCAGCCTACCAGCGCGGGTATAAAAGGCGGAAGTAAACATTGCGCAATGCTTTTTGCTTCGGAGCCTTCAGTGTGTCTCTTTGAGCTGCTGTGTCTTCCGAGAAAGTTATATTTAACTAAAGAGAACTACGAGTCGTCTTTGGAAGGAGAGGAAGGACCTTCTTTCTCAGAGATGGGGCACTCTATGGCACCCGCGTCTAGACCTCTGGAAACTCCATGTCTGGTCCCTGGACGGGACGCGGAGGTTCTAGGTGGTCTACCACAGGCAGTGGTAGACACCATTACTTCCGCTAGAGCCCCCTCTACGAGGCGCCTCTATGCATTGAAGTGGAACCTGTTCGTCGAGAGGGTCGGGGATCTGCAGGCTTTTTCGGTCGACGAATCGTGCCTAGAGTTCGGGCCGGGCCTTTCTCATGTTGTATTGAGACCCCGGCTCGGATATGTTCCCAAGGTTCCTACCACTCCCTTCGTGGACCAGGTAGTGAACCTGCAAGCGCTTCCCCAGGAGGAGGCAGACCCAGCCCTAGCTTTTCTCTGTCCCGTCCGCGCTCTGCGGGTTTATATTGACAGAACGCAAAGCTTCAGAACCTCAGATCAGCTCTTTGTCTGTTACGGAGGCCAGCAGAAGGGGAAGGCCGTCTCCAAGCAGAGGTTAGCCCACTGGTTAGTGGATGCTATCACCCGAGCGTATGAGTCTCTGGGTGAGCCTTGTCCTCCCAGGTTGCGTGCTCACTCTACTAGAGGTGTTACCGCTTCCTGGGCTTTGGCTCAAGGCGCCTCGCTGACAGACATCTGTAGAGCTGCGGGGTGGGCGACACCCAACACGTTCGCTAGGTTCTATAGCCTTCGTGTGGAACCTGTTTCCTCCCGTGTTCTGGCTACGGCCAGTGGGTCGAGGGAATAGGTTGTGTCAGCTTGCTACGCCACTCCGCCTCACAGCGGATACGTGCGTTCTTTGCTCCGTATGGCGCCCTACGTCGCTGAGCCTTGTGAGTTCTTCCTTCACCCCTCGGTGCTGGGCGCGGCGGACCGCCCGGCGCCAGGTCTGCTATTTACATATGTTATCAAGTTAGTCCTCTTCTGGAATCATCCGTCGAGACAACTCTTGAGGCACCTATGTCGGTGCTAGTGTTCGGCAATGATAGAGTAGTCGCTGCATTCGCAGGTCATAGTGCTTGGCTAGTCTGATGATCTATTGTGTTCCTCTCGTGTACAAATCATAACATTTTATAGATCCCGATACAGTTAGCAGACAGAGGTCCGATATATCCCTTTTCGTTAGGCCCATTCCTCTTAGCCCTCTTCCTGATGGACCAAACATCAGTCCACGACTTGATATGACAATAGGCAGATGTTTAATCTGTTTTGTTGTGTCCAGCCAGTTCTTGATTGCGGACGTATTGGGAGCAGATCCATACTTGTCTATCTTTAACTTGTATGTCAGTTCCATCCTCGGGTTGTTTACAATTGAGATGTCCATCACTGTATAACAGTTTTTGAGTTTAACGATCAGGTTCGGTTTTATGAAACTGTTGAGTGTTGGTATGATGGGTTCAATCCAGGTTTTGTCTACTTTTCTTCTCAGACGCTTCTCGGCGTCTTTCATGATCCGGTTGTGTCTTGCACAGCGTGCATTGCGTGTAGTCTCGCTCACTTGCAGGATATGGTTGAGTGTTTCTTTAGCTTTGCAGGCCCCTCTGCATAGTTGTTCTTGTGGGGGTATATCTCTTCCACGCGCTGCCCTGGCTTTGGTGTTAAGAACTCCACCACGGAGTTGAATACCCCTTAGATGTAGTCGGGGAAATACTCTCTCCGGGTTCTCCAGCCAGTTAAAGCTACCATCATCAATATCCGCAGTGGTGTTTTCTCTACCATCGGCCGAGGCTATAAGCTGGTTTCTCCACTCAGTTTTCGCCTCCTCTGCAGAGCATACAGTTGCCATTCCGACTCTACAGGGTAGGTTGATTTTCCGTAGGATAATATTGAACGATGGCATTTCTGAAAGGGCCTTTTCAATTGGGTTGTTACTCGATAGCAGCTTTTCAAAACGTGTTTTTTGTAACATTGGTATTGTAGTACCCATGCTTGGGATGCCCAGTCCTCCCGCCTTGATTGTGGCATGGAGATAGCCAAGCGGGGTGTCTGCTGGGAGCCGAAGCCATGTCCTTATGGCCTTTCTTATCATTCGGTCCATCTTGTTTAGTGTGTTACTATGGGCACATCCCAGTACGAGTTTGTGAATGAGTCTAGGTACTACAAAGGTTCGTACCATCTCCAGTCGTTGGTAGGGTTTTAGGGGTGCCTCCGTTATTTCACGGAGCATCTGTTCCAATTCCACTGTTTGTTTTGGGGTTATTCTTCCTTTCCACGAGAATTCTATCCCCAGATACTTTTGTATATCTTTTACGTCCATTGGTGGCAGCATTCCGCTTGGAGTGGTGTATTGATGTGGCACTAGAGCAACGGTCTTCCTTCGGCCGTCCTTTACTACCGTAAGGGCGGTAGATTTTTTTGTGTTTAGGGACATGCCTGAGTCTTGCAGTCCTTTACACAGGCCATCCAGTTTCCGCTGCAATAATTCTGGGTTCTCTGCAAAAAATATCAAGTCGTCAGCATAGGCCATGGTGGATATCAATTGATCTCCTATCCTCACTCCTATATCCGGGCAGGCCTTCTCCACTACCTCGCCCATTGCTAGGATGAAAAGTATCGGTGAGATGGGGTCGCCTTGCCTCACTCCTTGACCCCCTTTGTAACCAGAGATCCGATGTGTATGTCAGCATGAGTATACAGCTGACTGAGGTACCTTATGAACGGTGGTGGAGGGCCAGCTTTACACGCTGCTTTGAGTATCGCTTTATGTGAGATTGTATCAAAGGCTTTAGCCAGATCCAGGAAGGCAGCCGTCAGGGGTCTTTTTTCCTCATGGGTCTTCCTTAGTATAGCATGTAGCAGGGAAGACGCTTCCAGGCAGCCGTCTCTTTGCAGAAAGGCATATTGGAGGGGTGAGAAGTTGTATTCCTCTCTCATTCTCCTTGAGATTACTTTGTGGAGGGCACGGGCTAGAGTTGAAGCAATGGCAATCGGTCTGAAGTCGCTTGGGCTAGTTGGGTCTTCTACTTTTGCCAGAAGTGTCACCCGGGCACACGCCATGGTCGCCGGTAGAGATTCAGTAGCCAGGATTAGATTGAACATCCCCGCTACAGAAGGTAGATGCCAACTTGAGATTTCTTTTGCCGTTAGCTTGTCCATGCCCGGGGACGTATTGCTCATCGAGCGTAGTGCGTCCTTCACATCGTCCTCCGTAACAGGGGCTAGGATATTCCAGTTGGTATTTTCCGTTGGCTGTGGTAATCCCTCCTCAATGTTGCCATTGCTGGGTGTCGCATAGACCTTCGCCCAGTACCGCTCCACTCCGTCTACTCCATGATCTTGTCCTCTGAATGCTTCCCTCCAATGGCCATTCAGGATGGTATTGGCGGCGTCTTTCCTTTGCATGCGGTAAAGCCTCTGTATGTGAGCATAGCTTGCTCTTCGCATTTGTTTCTTTGACAGATTTTTCTTGCTAGGGCCTTTTCTGTTCTTCCTCGGTCTCCAGTTCAAGGGGATGCACTCCTTGATGTGAATCTGTAGCATCTCTGCCCCTTGTTCCTTTGATATACTGCCTTCTAGCATTCCTCTCGCTATATCTCTAAGTCCATCACTACCGAGCCTCGGTTCAGAGAGGCTCTCCAGTGCTATTCCTAACATTCCACTCCTCCATGTGTTTTCATCCATCAGTGCTTTAGGGATTGTTGTTTCCACAGTAGAAAGTCTGGTGGATACGTTACTTTCTCCTATCTCCATCTCCTCTTCAGCCACAGAGTCCGCTCGGGCCGGGCTCGCCACTGTTGCAGGTATGTGTACTGGTGGGGTCCAGGATAGCATCTTTAGTCGCTTCCTGATCGCCTCGGTACTCCTCCCGATGATTTTATCCGCCAGGGCTGTGCTATGATCCTTCTTAAGCATCCCCGGTGTCCAGTGGGTATTCACTAGATGTAATAGGTGCGCGTCATCTTCTCGGGTCCAGGCTTTAGTTCGTCGGTTCCCCGTGCTACCCGTGGCTGTTGTAGTGGTGGTATCTTCAATGATGGTCTGTATCCGTGGTGCCTCCTCTTCTTCAGCTGGTCCTTGGGTTCCTCCCTTAGTTCGCCGTTGTTGTGGTTCTGTAGATGGTAAAGTAGGAGTCACTGTTATGGGTGATGATGGAGTTGTACTTATTGTCTGTGGTGGTGTCCATTTTAATAATTGGAGCCTCTTCTTTATTGCGTCGATGGACCGATGTGGAAGAGTTGTATGCAGGGTTCTCAAATGATCTCTCTTAAAAATATCGTTCTTCCACGTAGAGTCCGCTGTTATCAGTAGATGGTGGTCTTCCGTAGTACTCCAGAACTTCCTCTTCTTCTGTATCAGGTCGAGTCTCTCCTTATTCACCTCCTCTGGGTGTTGATGGTGACGATGCATCCCCAAACTCCTTAGTGTAGGGAACAGTCTCTTACAGTCAATGCATGAAGCGACATTTTGATTCACTTCAGTCTCGCCAGCCTCTACCATTGCCTCACGATTGCTTACTACCTGGGATCCAGAGGGTCCAGGTTTATCTTTAGTTTTCTTTTTCATAACCAGCAATATTGAACCAGGTCGGGTGGTTAGCCCTTCCTGGAATGGCCCGGATCTTAGCTCGGGTGGGGGGCACGGTGAGTACCAGCGTGGCACTCAACCGTCAGTAGACGTACTTACTGTTATAGTCCCCCACCTTGTAGCTAATCCTCCCAGAGTCATAGTTACTCCCGCGAGTAGTAAGGAGTTGTTAGTAGACTGGGTGCTCCAGTGATCTCTACTGTGACCCATGATCCCACGTGCAGTTCAACCGTGTCTTCCCCTTGACGGACTCGTTCGTCGTCCCTGTTGAGTATGCTCCCAATTTCCTTGGATTGGGACTACCTTAGGGACTGCCATATGTTTCACTATTCCTTCGGGCTAGTACATATGTGTATTCCTGGCCTTCCTCAGTCAGGCTGGGGCTTCCGCAGCGTTCCCCCTCTCTTGAGGGAACGCTTTCCCAGTGTTATCCAAGATCCACTGTGCGGGTCTTGGGGAACAGCAGTGTGGTTCCCGTGCTAGCTCCCGCATCTCATTGCAAGAAACTGCTGCAGGGTTCCCAGGACGAAATGGAACGTCTCGGTATGTATGTAACCCTCGTTCCCTCAGTACAGGGAACGGAGACGTGTCGTCCCTTCGCCATGTTGCTGTACCTTCGCGGAGGACTGGACACTGTTCGGCTCCTCAGCGAAAAGCATTTCGCAATGTTTACTTCCGCCTTTTATACCCGCGCTGGTAGGCGGGCTGCAGAATGCAAATCTTGCATGCCAATGTCTATTGGCTCGTTTTAATTCTCTCGAAGGCAATTGGCTCCCTAGCGTGATCCCAATTCGTCAGGGAACTCCCCCGACGACACGTCTCCATTCCCTGTACTCAGGGAACGAGGGCAACATGCGTAACCGAGACGTTAACAAATGAGACCTTATTGTAAAGTGTAACAGGTATTATACCACTTTTTGTGGTTCTAAGTGAAGGAACTGTCCAGCAGTCATGCAGCTCCACTGCCCTTTATGTCTTATATTTGATGGCTGCTGATGTAATGGAGTCTTCCTACCATAAACAATAGTGTGTTTGTTTGTTTGTTTACATACTGTATGTGTGTGAGTGAGGCAGTGTTTTAGGATATAATGATTGCTGTACTGAAGCATGACTATAGAGGTATTATGGTTGTGTCTGCTTTAGTGGTATTTGTTTTCTCAGCTCTGTAATCTAACAATAACTCTTGTATATACAGTTATTTATTGACAGAAATACTAGAAGTTATCTGATGCACAATATGTAGGTTGTTCATATAGATATAAAAGAGTCATTGCATTTGTTTACGTTCTCTGGAAAACAAGGGATTTTGAACTCTCTCTCTTCTATGTGGAGAAGAGCAATGTACATTTATTACAAGAGTTGTTCATTTATTTTACAGTGATAGTTCACCTGCATAACCTGAAAGAAGCAAATAAAAAGAGTTAACTTAAGGATACCGCGTACTAAAATGATTGAAAGTGACAGTAAAATCATCACATTGGGGAAATCACATTTTTCACAGACCTGTTTTCAACATTGAAAATAATAAGAAATCAGCATATTAGAATGATTTCTGAAGGATCATGTGACAGAAAAAGCTTTGCCATCACAGGAATATTAAAAGATTTAGATCAGTTAGATTTTTTAAATCTTAAAAATATATTTTTTAAAGAAGTCTCTTATGCTCACCCAGGCTGCATTTATCTGATCCAAAACACAGCAAAAACAGTAATATTGTGGGGGTAAAAATGCAATTTAATTTAGCAATTAATTCTCTATTTGAATGTATTTTACAATGCAATGTATTACTGTTGGCAAAACTGAATTTTCAGCATCATCTGAAATAGAAAGCTTTTGATCAATTTTGTTCAATTTAATGCATTCCAAACTTTTGAATGGTTGTGTATAATGTTACAAAAGCTTTCTATTTCAGAAAAATTCTGTTCTTTTGAACTTTCTATTAATCAAAGAACCCTGAAAAAAATACAGAACTGTTTTCAACCTTGATAATAATAAATGTTTCTTGAGCATCAAATCAGCATATCAGATTGATTTCTGAAGGATCATGTGACACTGAAGACTGGAGTAATGATGCTGAAAATTCAGCTTTGTCATCACAGGAATACAATTTTAAAATATATTAAAATAAAATAAAAGTTGTTTTAAATTATACAAATATTTCACAATATTTAAGTTTTTGCTATTTTTGTATTTTGGATCAAATAAATGCAGCCTTGGTGAGCAGAAGAGACTTCTTTTGATTATTAAGCTACTATTAAGCCTGTGTGTGTGTGTGTGTGTGTGTGTGTGTGTGTGTGTGTGTGTGTGTGTGTGTGTGTGTGTGTGTGTGTGTGTGTGTGTGTGTGTGTGTGTGTGTGTGTGTGTGTGTGTGTCAATCAATTACCCAGTATCCAAGTAATAAAATAAACATCTTAAAGTATATTTTCAACGTTTTCTTTCTAGCAGCTTAAAAAGAACAAATATTGAAGGAGTAAACTATAGTCCAAAATCTCAAAACTGATCACTGCATGAAAAATCGATGTTTTTGCCTGCCGTATCTCGCCTTAAACGTGTCCAGGCCTGAGGAGAGAGTCCAGCAGAAGCTAAGCATGTCTCACCCTGAGCGCTGGGAGCTGCATTAGTGACAATACACATTACAGTCCTGTCCGTCTCCTTCAGCCTGCCAGCACCACTTGCAACTGCCAGTCTAGCATGCTGATGACTTCACTCAATGTGACAGGCCAAAGGACCTCAGCCTTTCCATCCCTGCAAATAACACACGTTCACCTCTCCCTTTTATGCAGGGTCCAATATTTACTTTGTATATGCCAATAGCAGATGAATTCAGAAAACATCAACCTTATCAACTGAACCTTATTGTAAATTGCACCAAAACCTTATTATTTTTTGGTTACACTTCACAATAAGGTTCAGTTTGTTGACATTTCAGCCATTTAATGTATGATGAACTAACAATAAATCTAAGGTAATGCCATTTTACATATAATAATAAATTTTTGACATTTCAAGTTATCAACAGTAAATGTTACAATAACGTGTTTTTTATATTTATTTATACATTAATATTAACCTACATTTATAAATAACCGAAATCTTTCTAATCTTTATCATTTTGTAAATGCGTTATATGTAAACATTGAAAAATAAATGTTGTGTATTTAATATTGTATTTGTGCATTTATTTATGAATTAATATTAACATTTCAACAACCTATAATGTATTAATGAATATTTACCCAGATAAATGTTTTAAAAATCGTCATGGTTAGTTACGTGGTTACTATAAATGGTTAGTTTTACTTAAGTTACTTTAGTAACTATTAATAATTTAATAGATAAGTGTCACCAACATTTATTACTGAATTTTGCATAATTAAAATTAAGATTTTTTTTAACCTATCATTAAATATATCAATTTATATATTTATTGAATTATTTGTTTTTCTTACATACGTTCAGAAAAAAATCAGATAGATACAGTAAATATCCTAGACGGTACATTGTCCATTCAGAAGTTGTTAGAAGATGTGTGTATCAACCATTTAACATACTTACTTTTTACAAGCAGACAAAAGATCAGCATCATCAAATATCTGAGGAAAACACAAACACGTCCATCATAGTGAGACAGTCAGTTTAGTAGAGCAATCTTTGATTGCCTAACATCACAAAACAGCGAGGGTCAGGTTGTTTGATTTGTTGCAGTTTCTAATAAAGTTACCAACGAAATGACCAAATGATCGGTGTGTTAACTTTAGCCTCTGCTTTTATTAACGCCCTTACAGAGACCCAGGAACACCACCCAACTTCCCTACGGTTGCAATAGTAGGACAGTATGGTGGACGGTACGGTCTCCTGCTCTGCCCCAGTATATGCCACAACAGCCTCAGGCCTGACTTATCCACCCTCTGAATTATGCATCCTCTCCGGAAATGAGGAACAAAGTTATGGCTAGAGGGGATTCATCATGAACATGCCTCTCTCTCTCTCTTGCATCGGGTATTTTTTTCCCCTCTTCCTTGCAATTTTCATCAGGCTTCATCGTGTTTGAAGGGAAACATGTTACGATCAGTCAGCCTGCTCTTGTGCTGCTTCCTTTTGCCTGCATTATTTAGCAAACAAACTCCAAATGCCATTCGGCTCTCTGTTACAGTCGCACGACCACTCGGCCTGTTTGTCTTTCTCTCTCTGTCTCTTAGGTTCCTTGTGAGTCTTTCTTGCTCTCCTTCAGCCTTCAGTGTGTCTGATAATGCAGAGCCTGACTTTTTGTTTTTTTATTTCTCACTATCTGTCTGCTCCCACACTCCCCTCCCACACATTTAGACTTGAATGAGTGTGTATGTGTATGTGTGTGTGTGTGTGTGTGTGTGTGTGTGTGTGTGTGTTTGGTCTATATTAAGTTGTCCCTGATATCCTCTGGTCTCATCATTCCCTATAATGCAAGCGCTGATACATTGGCCTGAGTCAAAGTCACAAGTCAATAAATCCATTTCTTCTCCTCTCTCTAACACACACGCACTGCACGCACACACACACACACACACACACACACACACACACACACGCGCACACACACACACACACACACACCTCAGAGTTGGAGCTTTTCTGGGCCCAGCCACAAAGTCCGGCAGTCTATCACAGCAAGGTCATACGGTGTCGAAAGGGAGAAGAAGGAAGAAAAAAATTTAACTGTAGAGAGGAGAGGAAAAGTATGTATAAATGTGTCAGTCCTCTTGCTATTTGCTCACCTTCAGTGAAGCACTGCCATTCAGTCCAGCTCAATTTCAGTTCCAATTAAAAACAGCCCAAACAGAACTGTGCACACTGTGGCGGGTCGGCAAAAGGTGTGCAGTTACAGATCTGACTATTTTCCACCTGACTGACCCGTTGGGGGACAAACGTGACGTTGGACTGGCCTGTTGTGTCCTAGACTCATGCAGAAGGGGATTTTTACCGTAAATCACACCTATACCATTCAAATTTACATTTTGCTGATGTGGGTTGGTGGGAAATACCACTATATGGTGCGGTGAAGGTGATTTTGAGCAGAAGGTGGAGGTTTTTATCAACTTCTGTGAAAGTCTTCCTAAACTCCACACCAGACCGGGACTTAATATTCTGGAAGAGTCGTAAATCTTCTCTTCTGTGTCGGGGATGCAGCCACAAAGTCAAATTTGCATTGGCAAATGGGAAAATAGCGTACAGTTATTTGTTAATCTGATCTTTGTTTATCCAATACTCTTGTAATCCACTTTTAATTAAATATCCCCCCAAATATGTGTGAGCAGCAGTTTGACTTTGTCTGTGCTCACGCTGCCAGGATTCACAGGCTTCGCTCCAGTGAGGAGCTGCCCCAGTCGCTCACTAACTCTTTATCACTCACACAAGCACAGACAAGTACTCACACACACACACATAAGTATTGGGTTCAAAAGTCAGAGATCTCTAGTGCAAATGCGGTTGTTTTGCTTTTCTTTTCTAGGTTAATTCAGTTTTTTATTGCAAAATGTTTTCAGCGTAATAGTATGAGTGAAATAATTCAATTGAAACATGAATTTTCTTGATTTATATGTTGAGCTGCAAGAATGAACTCCATAAGTTTGTGTAAAACCAAAGATCAAATTCTCCAACACAATTTAAGAATGAGCCAAATAGCATATTGTGCTACAGAGGATGCAAGAACATCTGACTGTCTGTAAGAGTCACATGATCAGGGTCACACAATTAATAATATAATATAATGAATATAATATAATATCATAATTAATATAATATAATATAGGCTAATTTTGGCTAATATAATTTAATCTTATTTGGTCTTCAAGAAACATTTCTTAGTATGCATACATTTATTGTTGAAACATATTTTTGTGGAAGCTGTGATATTTTTTTCTAGATTTGCTGGTGAATAGAATGTTCGAAAGAACAGCATTTATTTGAAAAAAAATGTTTTCTAACCTTACACTTAAAAAAACCCCCACCTATTTCAACTTAAAAAGTTTAGTTACTGCTTTACATTTTTAAGTATAATCATCTTGGTGGCACAAGTCATTAGGCTATAACTTATATTAAAAGTGACTTAAGAAATCAAGTTGAATCTTGTTTAAATTACGAAAAAGTTAATATTACTTAGCTCATTTTGATGAGTTAAAGTAATGTAAAAAAAAAAAATGTAAAAAATTTGCCATGACTTACTGATCACTGATCAAACCTTTTTTTTTTTTTTTTACAGTGTATAAATGTTTTTAGTGTCACTTTTGATACATTTAATGCATCCTTGCTGAAAAAAAATATCAATGTCTTTAAAAAAAACTGTAATGGTAAAATAATGTGTGTGTGTGTGTGTGTGTGTGTGTGTGTGTGTGTGTGTGTGTGTGTGTGTGTGTGTGTGTGTGTGTGTGTGTGTGTGTGTGTGTGTGTGTGTTTGTGTGCGTGCGTGCGTGTATATATATATATGCACTAACATTATTTTACCATGTGTGTGTGTGTGTACAATATGCCTATATATATGTTCTTTAAATATACAGCAAATGGCATCATGTTTTGATGGCAAGGACAGATAGCACGCAGGCAGGCAATTTATTTTTCATACGCATTCTCATCCCAAGGCGTCACTAAAATGACAATTTTGACCATGCTTCAATATTCGACGCTTTAGGCACCCTTTAGCGTCAGTTACATGACGCAATCCTAGGGCGTCATCTTACTGACGCTTTACCTTAAGCGTCAGTTAGATGACGCGGGTAGGTTTAGGTCTGGGGTAGGGTTAGGATTAGATAGCGTCATCTAACTGCCGCTTAAGGTAAAGCGTCAATAAGATGACGCCCTAGGATTGCGTCATGTAACTGACGCTAAAGGGTGCCTAAAGCGTCGAATATTGAAGCATGGTCAAAATGATTCCCAAGGCGTCAGTTTCATGACGCCTAGGGATGAGAATGGGCTGTATATGACGATTAAAGACCCGAAACACCCTATGACCCCAGGTTTATCACTGATGACGTGTCCAAGTTGCAGGTGTCGAAGATGTATGTCGAAACCTTTGTGTGTGTGTAGATGTATAAATGTATATATGTATGCATAAGTACACACACACACACACACACACACACACACCAGGGGAATACCTGAACCACACACACACCTGGGCCAACTGTCCTACCCACTGACCCAGTCCCCAGGGGTCAAATACAAACAATATACTTTCTCTCACTTCCTCTCTCTCTCATTTTTTTTCTGTCTCTCACACAAATGCACAGACAATCATAGGCAGCAATGAGAAAAGTTTACGCATGGGTTTGACAGACGGAAGGCAGATGGTCTGGTTATTTTGTCACTCCGCCTGAAGTAAGCAGGTTATGTGACAACAGACTATGCTCAATGCATTGTCTGGGAGATTTTTTTTTTTTTACATATATATTCTATTCCCCTGTACAATATGCCTATATAATGTGGTTTAAATATATAGCAAATGCCATCATGTTTTGATGGCAAGTAGAGATAGCAGGCAGGCAGACACTTTCTTTTTCCAGTTTTCAGATAGGTTATAGTTGGAATGGAATGCAGTTAATAATATTACCATGAATGCAGCAGTCAGTGCAACAAATAATGCAGCTGACAACAAACTATTCTCACATTAACATTAACAAAGTGTGAAGTCTAAAAAGAGACAGGGCCATTGTGTGAGGATCACTGCATTAGAGGTTACAAAGGAATATCCATGACCCCATACTATCTAAATAACACTATTTACAGCTGTTATGGGTTGTAACTCAATACGACCACATTGACATCATTATTTACACCACCTATTGTAGTCGGATGTTTGCTGTTGTGCCGAGCCGGAGTGTAACAATTCTGGTTGGTCAATTCGATTAAGTTCCCTTTTGAGAGCTAATTTCATAAACATGCCCAAGATACTGAATATGGAAAATGAGGGGGGGGGGGGGGGGGGGAGGGGGAGGGGGGGGGGGGGGATACGAAAGCAGTATGAGGTGATGTCCAAAAAAAGAAGGATGAAAAATGGTAGAGATTAAAAAAGGAGAGGGAATGCAAAATGTGAACTGAATCAGAATCCGAAATGAATGTCACATTCATCATTTTTAATTAAACATACAAACAGCAGGCACCTCACAGCCTAACAACATTTCTGAGCTGAGAAGACACTGAAACGATAGCCGTAATTACAAACAGTCCGACACACACTTCTGAGGCACCGAAGTAAACGGTAAACGAGCATCTCTATTTTGTTTTTTTGTGTTAGTTTTTATTGAGTTTTATGTTTTGATTTTTGTTTTTTCCCCCATGTTTTTTCTCCTCTTTAATATATATTTTTTGTCCTTTTTGTTTTGTTAAAACCCGCTTTGTTCTTTTCATTTACTATACAAGTTTAAAAGAAGGAAATTATAGATTATTACATTTAAAATGTTGCCAGATTTTAAAATGTTGCCACACAAGTCCAGCATAAAACAAAACACAAAGGTAAATAAAGCCATGAAGCATTTTTTTCTGCTCTTATTGTGTTTTATTTGAAGCTTTTAGTTTGTTGGATCGTTCGCTTGTTTGTTTGCGTTATAGAACCGTACAAAGAAATCAGAGTGCAACGTAACTTACAGACTCACACATCGTTAGTTTTATGGTAGCAGGGCCGGGATAAAAGTGAGCCATTTGAAAACACCTCCACCAAACGGCAATCTTTCAGTGTGAAGTATTAAACAATGATTTAATAGAGGCGTTTGCCTCCACGCTCTCATTATCTGACTATTAACTGCAATGGACTGTGTGCAGCGCTTCAAATTTTATACTGTGCTAATGTGCTGAGCACACAGACGAGGAGCCTAATTTAGTCACTCCCTGCTCCCAGACAATAGGAAAAATAAGGCTTAATCTCCTCCTAGTGTTTCTATACTAAAACTGCTTTTGTCTTTGACACTCCTGGACGTGTTTGAAATGGGTAGGCCTATTGTTGGTGGGCTTGAACAGTGCACTTATTCAAATGGGATGTGACACGCTAATATTGCTCTAATTACATTATAAATAGACATACATGTATATTGCTCATTAATAAATAAAGATGCCTTTTTTTATTAATGAAGTGGAAAATGCTGTATGGTAAAACATCAATCATTTACCATAAACAGGGGTGGCAGGGAGTGCAGTTGATCCTGTGCTAAAATTAGACATCGAACAGCACGGTGGGCATTAATGTAGATTTGATATAAAGCAATTGTAAAGCACTTGATTTGTAATTTATGTGAAATGTCTATTTAAAAAAGCAGATTGGCAGAGAAAAGATGCTGCAAATCTGCATATTAATTAGTTCCTGTGAATCTGCCTGATTGCTGCCACAATTAAAATGCCGGCAGAGGAGCGGCCCCTTACCCACCATGTGTTAGAGTGGGGAAAAAGAGAGAAAACAGAGAGGAGAGTGACAGAGAAGGAGGGAAAGTTTTTTTTCTTATTGATTTAAAGGTAATTTGCAGGAGATGTCTGAGTCTGCTTGCTGCCGAGGGTCTTTACTGTAAAACTTCCCCTTTGATCTCACTTACACACACACAACTGGATTCAATTTCATAAAATTAATTATTATTGTTTATGAATTATGATTACTTGCTATCTTTTCATGTTTGTTTTGGTGAATTTTGATAGCACAGTCTATTCAGAAACATTTGTCTTTTTTGACTTTTTATTATAGCAGAGCATGAGACACAGGATGTTAATAAACTCCATTAGGGAAAAGATTGAGAGAAAGAGTGTGTGAGATAGAGAGAGTGAGAGGAGGAAAGAACAACAGAGAATGGACAGAGGCCTGGTGAAAAGGCCCTGGGGGTCCAGCAGGCCTTTCTGAGAAAAGAAACATGAGAGATAGAGATAAGAAGAGAGATGAATGGCTGGAGAAGGAAAGCTGTGAGATCAATGCCAGGCCAGAAGCTCAGTCTGCCTTTGTGTCCTTGGTGCAAGAATAGTGTGGTTGTGTGTGTGTATGTATATGTGACCTACAGATGTTTTCTGGCCAGTGTTTTGGCTATTTGTCCGGCCTAATGGCTAGCCTCTGTAAATGGCATACACTATTTACCTTTTTTTTTTGTATTTCCTTCCTATTTCACTATTTATCAGACAAAATTACATACAATAAAGTGACAAAAAACTAAAAAATGAGCGATGATTTAAATGAACAAGTGAATATTTTTTAATGATTAAAAGGAATCATTCAAATAAAGCCACGTGCTAAATGCAATTGGACTGCTATTTTTGAAAGACATTCCTGTATAGTATGTTTTATTATTGCTTCAGCTCTGACATTTTTACTTGTCTGTGGTGTACTTTGTGACTGTAATTGTTAAAAATGGTAACATTATAGGGGAATTGGCTTTATTTGTGTGAGAGAGGAAGTGGAGGTGTTTTTGTTTCTAATGCAGCCCAGTCCATTCTGCAAGGACACATGCATGCTTGGATCGATCGGAGTGAGAGGTCACTGTCTACCTCCGCTGGCCACATAATATGTGCGCATATAAGTGTTGTTTATTTACCTAAATATGGAGAGTTCATTTGATTAGGGCAAGAATGCAGCAACCCTCCCCAGGCCAGCGTACCTCAGAAAGGCAGAATGTGTCCGGGATGAGTGGGCTAATCTAATTAAACCCTGCTGAAGTGAGCTTCCTCAGCCGACCCATGTTACAGATGACCGATGGACAACTGACAGTATGAATGCAATTTTAACCATAGACAAAGAACACACACAAAGTCTTTCATTAAGCACTATATTCATGCCATTATTGACTCTAGCCTGATGCTAGCAGCTGCAGAACGAGTTGTACAGTCAGCACTGACCAGACGGTCTCGGAGAAGAGGCGTTTGTGAGCAGAAGTGCAGCATGTTGGGCTGTGTTGAGTCGCATTGAATTAGCATGCAACATTTGCTTCTGTGCCGTAAAGCATTGCTCTCAGGTCAGTGTAATCGGCTCACGCACGCACTTCCCCCGTCTGACGAGGTTCATTACCGATGGCTCCCAGGAACGACCTGATTTCGGCTCCTTCACACTTTTAGGCAATTGCACTTCGTTCAATTGCCCTACATGGGAACTTTCCGTAATGGGGCCAGTTGATTATATTACTTTGGTTATTTTACTTAATGCCCAAAACAGGAGATAAATTTAAAAATCTAGGGCAACTAATCGTGCTCCGCTTTTTTTCCCCGCCTCTTCCTTATCTTTATGTATCTAATTCTTCTCTTATACACTCTTTTTTTCCCTGTCTCTGGTATCCGGAGGAAATCGCTTGATTTGACCATTGACACACTTAAATTCATTTCTTCCCTCCCTCTCTTTCGCTCTCTGAGACGGGCCTGTGATTGTTTTTTAACCCTATTATTCACAATAATCTTGTTCTCTTCAGATACTGTACAGCGGTGTGTTGTTCAGACACAGCTGTGATGTGGGCCGAGATGGAGAAAAAGAGGAAAGAATAACCCGGGGGTCGCATTCGCTGGCCTTAAATTACATTTCTCAACATGACAGAAACAGAAGTTGTGTGAAATGATTGTTTCACTCTGGATTTGCGCGGGGTGTTAAAGTGTCCCTGAGCCTCGTGTTGCCAGCGCGTGTTAGGAGCGTTGCATTCGCCTCTGTAAAGCTGAACCCCCACAGGTAAAACTCACATTGCTTCCCTCTAGAAGGACATAACAAAGCTTGCTTACATATCCCTTCACATCCACGTTCACATGCACAAACCAGTGTTGAGAAGTAGTTTGATGCTGCTTATATGTGAAACATACATGCCATATTTTTAGCTCAGTTGTATTCAGTGTAGATTTGTAATGTTGTAATGTAATGTCCAGTGTCACTAACTTTATTCATATTTTTGAATAGTAGCTTGACTGTATTGAAAACTTAATGAAACTTAGCTGGTTTGTTTGTGTGTCTGCTGAGATACTGTGCTACTGTTGACTGCAAAGCAGCGTTTTTTGCCCTCTGTCCTGTCTGTGTGATAGACTAGCAGAGAAACTCTAAAGCATTTTATGCTGTTCTCTATACTATTTAAACTCTAAATCGATCGTTTTCTCGTAGTAGGGCTATTGATTTTTGCATAGTCAATTATTTAGAGTGAAGAAGTTATTTATAAGTCTGCTTAGCCTCTTTTCACACCTCCTATCTCACTTTTCCCCCTTCTAACTCTCTGTTTTAAAGCTGCAATCTGGTTTTCATTAACGGGTCTCGGAACGGATGGCTGGAAATGCATTTCTCAAAGCCATCTGTGCCAGTGGTCTTTGTTCATGACCGGCGGTCTGGTGATCGCAGTAAAAAGAAAAAAAAAACAGTATTTACCACAGTGAAGAGAGAGCCGTCGTCATCAGCTGCAGCCCTCCCACTGCCAGCCATCGGCTCGAACTTCTCACGCAACGTGATTTGGTGGATTTGTCTTAATCGATTTTCCCTGGCTTCACATCAGACCACCGTCTGGCCCGCTCGTGCCAGTCCTGCCCTCGCCACACAAAGCAAACGCTGCCCGTAAAGAGCAAAGCAATGCTGCGGCGAGCGCATGTGTGTGCACTCTGTGGTTCTACACGTGTCAAAAAAGGCCCAGGCCAGACCAGGAGAATGAAAGCTCTCTCTCTCTCTCTCTCTCTCTCTCTCTCTCTCTCTCTCTCTCTCTCTCTCTCTCTCTCTCTCTCTCTCTCTCTCTCATTGCCTTCTCTCACAACCTCTCTTGATCCCTATCTTACTCTTCATTTTTTCTTTCCACGGCGCGTCTAGTGTTGGCGTGGAGAGCTTGGGGCTCAGGACCATGCCAGATAAAGTCTGGCTGGCTGAAGGGCGGAGAGGAGAGGACTTTGGCTAAACTGGCAGGAAGATCACAGGCTGGAAGGAGCCCACGTTCTGCACATATTCCCTAATAAGTAATTCATCTGAAGAGGCCGCATGATCAAGAGCCCAGGGGCTTTCACCCTGCTGTTTCCAGAGCAGCATGCCCCCTGTCTGTCTCTCGGCCTGTCTCGCTGCTATGAGCTCCTCAGCCTCCCTCGCTCAGATCTCTTTGGATGTCAGTCTCCGCTGACCTGTGCCGGGTTTTGTCCCATGCTGCTTCGACAGCAACCACTCTCATCAGCATGCTTGCAAGGGGTTGTGGCATAAACC
The DNA here is from genome assembly GCA_030578255.1 of Tiaroga cobitis. Taxonomy (NCBI): domain Eukaryota; kingdom Metazoa; phylum Chordata; class Actinopteri; order Cypriniformes; family Leuciscidae; genus Tiaroga; species Tiaroga cobitis. Next base: position 29,157,531 of record CM060603.1, read on the forward strand.
AGCTCAGGACATGTCTTTCGCACTATGTTGCGAATCCCACAATGTGGTTTTTGGCTGTATGCTGCAAAGAAACCAAAAATACAGCGCATGCTAAATTTGAGAGGGTCAGCCGTGCATGTCTGTGCATGTCGCCTGGTTTTTCAAGTAGAGACGCGTATGAGAGATTGAATATGCTAAGAAGCTGGTCTGTTTACCTTTTTTGCTTCTTGCTATCATAAGCGTTGTCTAGATTTTTTTTTTTTTTAAAGCTGTAACTAGACACAGACTTCGGCCCAAAATCTTCACTATCAAATCTTCTGTTACCTTATGAAATGTGTTGGATGCATTCAAACAAGAAAAAAAATGCCAATGAGGTACTTCAACATACACTACCATTCAAAAAGTTTTTTATATTTTTGAAATAAGTCTCTTATGCTCACCAGAGCTGTGTTTATTTGGTCTAAAAATACAGTAAAAACAGAAATATTCTATTTCAATATATTTTAAAATGTAATTTAATCCTGTGACGGTAAAGCTGAATTTTCAGCAGCCATTTCTCCAGTCTTCAGTGCCACATGATCCTTCAGAAATCAATCTAATATGCTGATTTGATGCTCAAGGAACTTTATCACTGTTGAAAATAGTTGTGCTGAACAGTTTTGTGGAAACTGTGATAAAAAATGTTCAGGATTCTTTGATGAAATTTAAAAGAACCACATTTTTTGTAGCAATGTTAAATTATTTACACTTTTGATTAATTTAAAGCGTACTTTCTGAATAATAGTATTAATTATTATTATTTATTTATTTATTTTAATCATACTGACTCCAAACTTTTGAACATTGGTGTATACTCTCTAAAAAAAAGCCTTAAAGATATTGTTCACCCAAAAATGCAAATTCTGTCATTCAAAATGGTTTCAACTGGTTTTGTCAATACAATTAATCTCATTGAGGTCCAAAACAACAATGGACTGACTTTCATTGTATGGAAAAAAACACACAACACAAAATAATATCTTCTTTTGTCATCCTCAGAAGAAATTCAGTCACTGAATTCTACATTGAAATATGGACCAAAAGTATCACTGAAATTGGACCAAAGTATTGATCCTCATGTATCTTGAACATCAAACATGGACGAAGAGACTGTTTAAGGAAGTTTAAAATCACATAATATGTGATAAATCCAGTTTTTACAAGGAAAGTCATAAAGCATGCTACTTGGTAAACTATTCTGATTGTTTTCTGACATTATATATATATATATATGATAATCACGATTTGTGTTTTACACTTTTTTTTTTTAACAATGTTGTTTTAAGGATGTTTAGACGTTTTTACTGAGGGGGGGAAACAGAGAGAAAAATGAGTTACATTCTCTGTATAAAAAAAAAAAAAAAAAGTTATTTTGTACATAATAAATATGTAAATAAAAGAAAATGGCAAAATAAACCTGTGATACAAGAAACCCTTTGGTCGAAAGAGCAGGTCATAGATGGAGTTACATTTGGGCCTGAATCCTCTCCACGAATATAATGCGGCCAGCTATTTAATTCAGCTGCTCAGAAAGCACACTGTAACTCCACACTGGACCGCCTGACACTTTCCACATAACTTACAGCATTCAACATCCCTGGTCACCCCTCATTATTACTCAACAGCCCTTTATCCCCTGGCTCTGGAGAGAGAAAAACAAATCCACTGCAGGGAAAAAGTGAAAAATGAACCTTGCTGCAGAAGGAGATCACACTTTGAATGTCTCTCATTCTGTTCCAGCTCCGATTGCTTCTGTGGAGCTGGTTTTTCCTGGCTAGTGTCATGTTAGAGAGGTTAAATTGGAGGTGGCAGTGCCCACTGACTCCAAGACTTGATGTGGTGAGGTGGCTCTCACTCAGGGGCTAAAGTTACTCCCACGGCCCCTGCAGCCCTGCCGCAAAATCCACTCCACCACATGTGTGAAAGCAAGGCCAGGATTCGCGTAGGCTTACAGTTAGGAGGTGTGGAAAGGGTCTAAACGCTCCTTGTGGCTGATCAAAAGGAGGTAGGAGGCGAGAGTAGCCGGCTAGGGAAAGAGAATCCAAGCTGCCGGTTAGCGTTTCATGTCCAAACATTTGAGCGGTGCTGTTGGCTGTGCCCAGGCCTGGTCGCTGGAGCTCTCGAGGTGTAGAGAGAAAGACCGCGAGGGAAGAGAAAAGATGTGTGGAGGTCAAAGGGATGAAGAGAATATGGGGGAGCTGCAGAGCATGTGTGCTGGTACAAAAATGGCTGAATCTGAAAAGTAGAAAGCCATGCAATTAAATTAAGCCTTTGAAAAAAACTGTTTAAATGAAGGCAGATGGATAGATAGATAGATAGATAGATAGATAGATAGATAGATAGATATATAGATAGATATAGATATAGATAGATAGATAGATAGATAGATAGATAGATAGATAGATAGATAGATAGATAGATAGATTGATAGATTGATAGATAGATATATTGTTAGATATATTGATAGATACTGTAGATCAGAGATGGGCAACTTCGGTCCTGGAAGGCCACTGTCCTACAGAGTTTAGCTCCAACCCTGAAAAAATCACCTGCCTGTAACTTTCTAGTAATCCTGAAGACCTTGATTAGCTTGTTCAGGTGTGTTTGATTGGGGTTGAAGCTAAACTCTGTAGGACAGTGGCCCTCCAGGACCGAAGTTGCCCATCCCTGCTGTAGATGGATGGATGGATGGATGGATGGATGGAGCTTGGTGACATTTTTCTGAACGATAAAACGAGTGCCCTTGTACTCCTACTGGGATGAAACCTATAAAGTGAGCTCAGACATAGGGATGAAAAAAAAATGGAGCAAAAGAGTTCTGTCCACTTTCTGCTCCAGAAACCGTTTGTCCAAGTGTGGATGGGTTTTGACTTGCACTATCTGTTAAAATGGATTTGTCCCTCAGTGGCCACAGGCTAGACTGACTCCCAAACAGCCGAGAATAAGAGAGAAGGCAGCTGTGTGAGAATTAATAAGCCTAATGTTGAGTGGCACAGCGTGGGTGCCTGAAGACGTGCAGCAACGGCCCGGTCCTAATGAAGCCCAACTGGGGCACGGCACCTTCTTCTCTTATCCTGACACTAAGCACAAAAGACAAACATCGTTCTGACAGAGAGCCATAACCTTAGAGAGAGAGAGAGAGAGAGAGAGAGAGAGAGAGAGAGAGAGAGCATAGGAACCTCACACAATAGTCGTGCTATATCTACGGCAGGCGTAGAAAGTGGAAGAGGTAAAGAAAGGAGGGAGGGACACTGAAGGTGTCTGACTCTAGGATACCTTCACAGCTGCGCTTCTAAATCGGGTCAACATCTAATGGGCAAATGCTTTTCCTCAGGTGACATAAGAGCATTGGGCTGTCTCGTTTTGTATTCTCTCCTGCTTTGGCCCTTTATTTTGAATGTCTCTTTTTATTCCATCACATAAGACCATGAAATACTGTACATTTCCATGGCTGTTTGAAATTTCTCCAAAATAACCCCCCCCCCCCCCCCCCCCCTGATTACAGAACTGCCTGTCATACTCCTTTAGATTAATGCATTGGTATGTCAAGGCATTTCTCCATTGTCCCTTTTCCTAGCAGGAAGCCCTTACTGTCCAAAAATTCTCTCCGACGGCTTTTGTGCTTCCATCTCTCCACATTGTTCTCTTATTGATCTACACATGGCATGTTATAAATCTGCCTTGAGTAAGAAGGCCAGTGTTCCACAGTAAGTGCTGCGCCTATGGAGATCTCTAAAATAGGACAACGGGAAGGGTGCTATCTGGCTAGCTCAGCTCCTTCTGGTAGAAAGGGGCATGACCTTTGTCTAAGTGTATAAAAGACACTTACAACAAATGTAGAAGACCTCGTTCTTAGAGTTTTAACTGCATTGTGTTGCTTGGCATTGGATGGAGTTGCATCCATGTGTTGTTACTGCACTCCCATGTGGCCAGTATCTGGACTGACTCCATCACTACTGCTTAATCAGTCTCTCTCACAGTCTCTCTCACCTTTCTCATCCAGAGGATCGTGGGGTGTGTGTGTTTCAGCGGCACCTGCTCACAGGTGACGTGACTGTCAGTGACACCATCCGTGTCACAATGGCTGTGTCAGTGTGCGTACGGACACCACTGTTGTGTGTGGACGTGTGAGATCACCTGTTTGACAAGGCTTGTCAGTGTACATCCTGCCCCCATTCAGTCACTGTCAGGGTAGGGCACCTGCAGTTGCTGTCTCTTTTTATCAAAAGTGGTCCCGTATCCTGTGTCACAGACTGAGAATGACTAAACAAATAACGCGGATTATTAACAACCCCACATATGTCGCCGTGAGGAACCTGGAACCGGGTTCGGTTTTAGGATAAACCCCACCAAAATTATTTTTTAATCTGAAATGTTGTCTTCCAGCCATTCAGTAAGTATAACAAATAAAAAAATTATAATAAAAAATATTTAAAATATTTTTTAATAGATAATTAAATGTTTCATTCTTGATTGAATCACCATTTTATGAATGAAGGAATGCAATCAATCAATCAATCAATCAATGATTCTGTGACTCACTCCTGAAGACAGATGCTAAATTCGGAACCGCATACTAGCATAGTACTCTACTATTTCTGCCATAGAAATATATGGTAAAAGTAGTATACTAGTATGCGGTTTAGAATTCAGAAAGTGAATGGCTGCATCTGAAATTGCATGTATACTATAGGTGAAAAACAGTATGTGACAAAAGAAGTATGTCCAAATTCAGCACTCATAAAAGAGCTATCAAAAAGAACCTGGATGACCTACAGTACTACTTCCGGACAGATTCTGCAGTGTGCATATGATGGACACTTTACAATCCCATGAAGCCCCGGGAGAGGATTTGTGAATGGCAGTGAAGCAACATAACTGACACTGGTAGGTCACATGACAATGACAACATGGCGAATGTATTCCTGGATTACACTCATACTACACACATTTATCCTAGAACATATGCGATTTCGGACGCAGCCAATAATTGCTCTGAACGAATCGGTTTAATGAATGAATGATTCAATGACTCACTCATCAAAAAGTCACTTACTGCCACCTACTGGTCTAACTGTGTAACCAGCCAGCCCATTCTCATCCCTAGGCGTCATGAAACTGACGCCTTGGGAATCATTTTGGCCATGCTTCAATATTCGACGCTTTAGGCACCCTTTAGCGTCAGTTACATGACGCAATCCTAGGGCGTCATCTTATTGACGCTTTACCTTAAGCGTCAGTTAGATGACGCTATCTAATCCTAACCCTACCCCAGACCTAAACCTACCCGCGTCATCTAACTGACGTTAAAGGTAAAGCGTCAGTAAGATGACGCCCTAGGATTGCGTCATGTAACTGACGCTAAGGGGTGCCTAAAGCGTCGAATATTGAAGCATGGTCAAAATTGTCATTTTAGTGACGCCTTGGGATGAGAATGCGTTGAACCAGCAGAATTATTCAACTTTGCATAAGATAAATGTTTAATTAAATGTTGCATAAATTAAATACCTAATTTTATGTTTAAATATTTAATGTATTTCACGAATCTAGTCAGGGTTAATATACCCTGATAAACTCACATCTTTTAACACATATTATTGTGCTTTTTGTTCTTGTGTTCTAGCTCTTATTTGCTGTAGTATTTATTTGTACATTTTGTTTGTTTTGGGGCATTTATTTCAAGTCTTTTATTGTTGCATTTGGTTTTACTGTAGTTCAAGCTGAGAGGACGTTTCATGGTTTGATGTCTTCTCCATCGATTCTATGAAAATGTCAGGATGTTTACCTCCCCTTGTGGGAACACAAATTTAATGAGGCTGAATCTTGATGGGTTCCTCAAGGTTGAAATGGGGTAAATACATTTAATAAACAGTTTTGCTTGAAATTTTTAGAACCCTGAAAAATTCACATAAACAATATAAATAGCCAAGATAGCCAAGATGAATAGAAAAAAAATTCTCGAAACCCTTCTCCATTTGCAGCTGTTCCTCTGTCTGTGTTTGACAGGAGATTTTGTGTGCTTTTCTTTCTCAAAAGGCTGATACAGGCTGTCCTCTTGTACTCTGAGATTGTGGTTAGCCTGTGTGTGTGTACGTGTGTGTGTGTGTGCGTGTGTGTGTGTGTGTGTGTGTGTGTGTGTGCGTGTGTGTGCGTGTGTGTGTGTGTGTGTGTTTGCGTGTGTGTGTGTGTGTGTGTGTGTGTGTGTGTGTGTGTGTGTGTGTGTGTGTGTGTGTGTGTGTGTGTGTGTGTGTGTGTTGAGATGGAGGCTAGATAGGGTAATGACTGCAGACAAGGTTTGGAGGCGACGGTGGAGTCATGGCAGGGCTGAATTGATGGGATTAAGAGATGTACCCCAGAGCTGGTCACACACAAGTGCGTTGAGGGCGGTTTAGATGTGGCCGGGCTCTCGGTGCAGTCTCGGGGCTTGTCACAGACCGCAGAGAGGGCCAGACGATGATGATTTAGCGAGAAAGAGGAGTGTGCTATTGTCTCATGACTTCTGAGATGGACTTAAAACTCCATAGCCTTTTCAAAAATAGTGTTAAAGACATTGGCAGTGCATCCAAATTGACATCTAATGGTCCAAATGTGTGACTACATGCATGTTTGAACACGCGACCATGCATTTGTCTGTCTCTTGTCAAACCAAGTGACTCGACCGAGCTCGAGCCGAGGTGTCGGGTGCCTGGAGGATCAGTGTCCTAGGACCCGCGGCAAGAGTTTGAAGCCAAGTGGTGGTGACAAAGAGAGGAGCCTGCAAGCTCCATCCCTCCATCCTGACGTGATGGAAAAGAACTGAGGCTCTCGCACGGTCGGACACATTTTAAAAGCATATGCTGTGAGAGGCTACTGCTGAGGCCGCAGCTAAAGGCTGAGATGAAAAGGTTGAGACATGTGATTGATGACCCCCCGTTGGGCCGCACATCATTAGCTTGTACAATTAACTGCAGAGGGCGGGGGAGTAACTCATGTTGAAGAGTCCTCTTCTGATCTTTTATCACCGCACACTGAACAAAAACAATGATTGGGGTCGCACAAGCATGTGACAGGCGAGATTTGAGTTTGCATACGCACTCACAATGTCCTGAGTCACTCTCACTCACAGAAACAAGTGATTATGATCTGCTTCATAGGCTTTGTTTCTGGTGATTATACTAAAGGAGTTCTGTAGAGAAAGCATGAATGTTTGAGCAAAATAAATTTAACAAACGATGGCTACACTGGACTGAGAAGAAATGAATGGATGAAAGATGTACTTGTCCTGCTTTTTTGTTTAATTAAAGAAAACAGACAATTTACATGTAATGGCATAGAAACAATAAAATTACAAGTCAACTATATAGGATTTTTTCCCTTTCCTGCAATTGGAATGATACTGAAAAAAGACTTTCCTTTTCCACTGCTAATGAATTGAGATACAGCCTGATGAAAAAGAAATGAAATGGCCCTCCATTTCAGTCTGTCCTCGTGTAACTCTATGCTCTTGTGGTAGACACGTTTATCAGGGTGGTCTGTCAGAAAAGGGTGGCCTTTACAAACTGAAAGGACAAACAGAGGTATGAAGCAGGTCAGAAGCTGACCACGATCACATCTCGCAGCTCCATTTCCATTCATTTCTGTGGAAATGAATGGAAGCGGCACGGTGCAGCATTGTTACTCTAATAGGAATTTCTCCATCCTTTTTCTTCCCTCTGGGTCTGGGTGTTTCCTCGATTGTAATTACCTTGCTGTTATAATTAAACCGACAATTTATTACCTATTAGCAAACAAGCTCCTTCTTCCTGTGCTCAGCTTAAGCAGTGGCCCAGTACTGTCAGAGAGGCAGCTAGCACTGCATTACTCATCACACTGGTCCGAAGTGTGTTAGCCGCCCAGATGAGGAGAACCTGGGAGAAGGCAGGCCGGCCCACTTCACGACAATTACCCTATGAATCACAACGAGACAACAGCACAGGCCCTGGTAAGTCTCATATAAAAAATAAAACACATCGTATAATAACAATGGAATACGATGCGGACCAAATTAAACTCCCTCAAAACAAATATCTGAGAGTTAAAATATTAAAATAATCACAGGAAGACCTCATAAAAAGGTTATATAGGCTATGTAAATTACAAATAAAAATAAAAGTGATTCAAGTAAAATACAGGTAAATGACAAAAAGGTAACACTTTAATTCGAATGTCCACTTAAGACTTTTTACTAACGATAAGTAACTTTGCATCTGCATATTCAATTCAATTCACGTTTATTTGTAAAGCGCTTTTTACAATACACATCATTTCAAAGCAGCTTTACAGAAAAGGTGCATGAGTCTATATTACAATTTAGAGTGATCTGTTATCAGGGGTAACTGTCTAAGTTGTGTATTTCATAAATGTACATACAAAATCACAGTTAGCTAAAATGTCAACTAACTCCCATTAGCAGTTGACTGTCTGCTTAATTTCTGCTGACACTTTAATTTGATGGTCACCCAACACACGGCCTACTGACTAAACGTATCTTTGCAACTACATGTCAACTTATTCTAACCCTAACCCTAACCTAACAGTCTATTAATACTCTAATGGAGGGGTGCAAAACTCAGTTCCTAGAGGACCACAGCCCTGAAGAGTTCAGTTCCAACCCTGCTCCAACACACATAGGCTGCATCCGAAAGCTTAAAAAAGCTGCCTTCAGAGGATGCATTCCAAGGTAGGAAGGCATCAAGGCATGTCCAAATCCAATGTCTTCACTTCCTGTCTCCTGAGATACCTTCATCGGATCGATTTTTGAAGGCAGCAGATGTATCATTCGCTGCCTTTGATATCCCACAATCATGTGCTTTTCATTATGTGACAGTTGTGTGAAAAAAACAAAGATGGCGTCTAAAAGTTGTGGTTTGTGTCAGTTTGTGTGTAAATGTACGTTTTTGACCAATGTTTTCCACTTTTAATGTAATTTCTAGCTAGAAATTACTATTGTAGTAATTAAATATTTGTTAGTTATCATCAAAGCTTGCTCTATTTTGCTCTTGAAGAATTAAACTGTTACGCTGCCACAGAAGCCTATTCGAAATCATTTTTTTGAGGTACCTTTGTGCGCAAACCCTGCCTACAAATTGCCTACAGATTAGCTGGATCAAGTCTGTTTAATTAGGGTTATAGCTAAACTCTGCAGGGTTTTGCACCCCTGCTCTAATGAGGGTTAGTTGACATGTAGTTGCAAAGTTACTTATAGTTAGTAGAATGTCTAAAATGGACGGGGGTTAGGGTTAGGGTTAGTGTTAGGTCAAAATCAAAATAATCAAAATAAAGTGTAACCAAATAATAATAAGGAAGAGCAACGGTAAAATGTTGTACAGACCAAAGCTCAGTTAATTAAATCACCCTTAATAATCAGGAATGTTTGAGCTAGGATCATGATTGAGTCCGTTATATATTATGCAGTTCAATTAAAGCTGATCTAGGCCTGAGAGAGAGAGAGAGAGAGAGAGAGAGAGAGAGAGAGAGAGAGAGAGAGAGAGAGAGAGAGAGAGAGAGAGAGAGAGAGAGAGTATTAGATAGGGTGGAGTTTCTACTCTCCCCTCCTCCAGCAGCCAATCTGAAAACCTACTTTTCTGTGCCATAACTGGGCGGATAGGCCAACAGTATCTAATAATAGGTATTGACTGGTTGAATGTAGGATGAATAGGGTTGGGTATTGGATCTCCATTGAGCCCCAGGTCACACAGCCAGCTACACTGAGAACACGTCTCATAGGGCCAAACAAAAAGAGAAGACATTTTAAACTTTCATGACTGCGAAGGAATCTGTGCTGTTTGGCCTTTTACGGATTAACTCTTTGTTCTCAAAGTGCTGGACGATCAATAACAGAGAGAGAGAGAGATAGAGAGAGACCACAGACATCTCTATTCCAAAAAACACACATACTGCCCCATACTGTTTACTGGATACACATATCCAGTTTTACTGTGAGAACATACAGTATGCACAAAGGTGAACAGTTGTCACTTGTGCATGTTTTATTTCAGCACAAAGCCTGCATCTTATTCAATAAACACCTGCTATCCAGTTTAACCAAGCGCTAAATGTGCTGAAATAGCGCTTGCACAGTGAGTGTTTAGGTCACTGTTATCCTTTGCAGCCTCATTTCTGTACTTTTATAGATTTTGTAGACAAACTCAGTTCAGGATTATTTGTTCACTGTAAAAAATGTCTAACCTCCCAACTCAAATTTTTCTAGTGACTGGTCACATCTAAATTGTTCAATTGGCCCAAGTGAAATTCTGCAAAATGATAAAATTAAATTAGCAGAATTTCACTTGGGCCAATTAAACAATTTAGATGTGACCAGTCACTAGAAAAATTTGAGTTGGGGAGGTTAGACATTTTTTTACAGTGTATCTTTTTAGCGCTTTACTTACAGCTTTCATTGCTGACATGCTCTTGGTGCTGCAAAATTTAAGTCGGAACGGACATGCCTAATAAAAATCTGATGTAAACAGATCAAATCCATCAATAACACATTTTTGGACTAAGCATTCTAATGAATGTCTAACCTCTTGCCATGAAAACTTTACATGACTGAAGTAATAAAGGTCTGAACTCCTGTTTTGAATTTGTATGTTTTGATATGTATTCCTGAAACCAATTAAGAAATGATCATTTCTCCTTTTGAGACAGTTAAATATTGAACTTTGAATCTAAGGCCTTTTGAGGGTTCAAGATTAATTTAGATTTTTGAAAGTGGAAACGTGAAATGAATGAAAACAAACAAGCCTCTAACCTAGTGGATACTTTAAAAAAAATCCAGGAGATTTGTTTTTCACACTTAATCTCACCTTAATGCTGCGCTATAATGCGCTTGATGGGATAGTCAAGTATTTTGAGTGATCACGTTTGTGTTGTATGGAAAAGAGCAGGTTTGACATCTTCTTAATTTGGAAAACATACATTTATTGTGATATGCGGGTGAGTAGTTCAAAGAAAATCTGTGAATCAATTAGACTTACCAAATTTAGACATGGAATTTCTTTCAAAATGAAGCAGACAAACACTTTTTTGTTTTGACACATTTTTTTGTTCCAAAAGTAAGCATCTAGCTTAATTTTAAAGATGTTTCTGTATGTATTTATTTATTTATTTTTGAAAAATTCTTTTATTTTATCCCATTTTTTCCCAAATCAGAAATCAAGCAGAGCAAGATGCTTCTGAGTCCCAGTGGTCTGTTTTGGGTGAGAATTAGGAGAATGGCTGATATGAACTTCCTGTGTTGTGAGGTCACGCAGATTATTACCACACAAATTGAACACTCTAAAATCATCTCTCAGGTACTCGTTCAGCTCACATTCTACCAGCCCGTCACTCCTGATTATCAGATTTAGCTTTAGCACACAGAGGGAGGGAAGAGAGGGGAGGAGAGAGAAATAAAGCATTCAAGGGTCCTGCTCCATGAGTGCCTGCTCGGCACACGCTTGTGTGCGTAATGAGTGTGACGTTTGTTATTTTGTGTGTGTGTGTGTGTGTGTGTGTGTGTAGAGGCGAGGCCTGTGATCATGTGTACTGACAGTTTCCCCCACCCTCCTCACTCAGCTCAAGTCTTGGTGAGAAAGAGTCTAATGAGAGGTTCACAGGCTGTGAACTGATGGCCCCTCTCCATCCACCTTCACACATATACACACACTAAACCTGAGCAGCTGGCGCCCACACCACTGGTTCAATGTCACATATCTTACTCTCGCTTTTCCACACTTTCATCTGCCTTGTGTGCCACCTGAGACTTCACACAGTAGTCTATGTGGAGACAGAAGCTGTGCTAATGAGCATGGATATTCTCAAGCCCATTGCTCTGTTCTCTGCTGGGTGTGGAGTAGAAATGAGTATGTGTGTATGAAGAGTGGGGGCTCGTCCTCTGCTTTATTACAGGTGAGAATAGAGGGTCAAGAGGAGTTAATGTGCCAGTCTAGCACCAATGCTGCTTGGAGGAACAGGGCTGGGAACTTTCCTTCTCTGTGTGTGATAATGTGTTTAAAAAAAGTAAAACAGATTTTCAGTGGGGTATCCTCACAGATTTAGTGTTATTGTTCAATACACATTTTTGTATTATGACATTTGTATTGAACATCAACAAAATGTATTGTTTGTATTGTGTTTTGGGAAAACAAAAGATATGCTGTCTGAAACTGTCAGCAAGTGGTCAATTACTCAGCACTGTGATGGTGGCTGGGAGTTTATTCAACTAATGGCATTTTTTTTTAATCCCAGGTGTTGACTTTTCTTTTGTAAAACATTTTTTATGAACACATTCAACTTTTTTTCATACCAAACATGTGGTGTGTGTGACATTTGGGACATTTGGGGTCAGTAATTAAATACATTTTAATATTACAAAATAAATGCTGTTCTTTTGAACTTTCTGTTCATCAAAGAATCCTTTAACAAAAATATTCATCAGCATGACTTTTTTCAACTGATAATAATAAGAAATCTTTCTCGAGGATCTTGCCATCACAGGAATAAATGACATTTTTAAATATATAAAAATATATCTTACTGCTTTATTGTATTTTTCCATCCATTAAATGCAGCCTCATTTTATAAACATAAAATAAACTTTTGAGTGGTACAGATTTTATTGATTTATTGATTTAAAATATTTTAATATTAAATATGAATTATGTAATGTTAAATACCATTCATAGTGTAAATGACATAATTAATTAATATGAATTTCAGATCTTAAAATATGAACATTTACATTTTAGGAATTCGATCTTAACAAAAAGTGAAATAAACACACCATTTCAATATTTATTGTGTGGAAAGTATTCAAATCAATTTCAAGAAGTGTACTTTTTTTTAAATCGTGTGTTTAGGATACATAAAATGCTAATATAGACATTAGTCAAGACAAGAAAAAAAATATTCTCAAAAATATTAAAATTGTAATTTACAATGAATTCTTTTAAATGCAATTAATAATTGTGTGATGTAAATGACAATGTTGTGGAAATGTTAATGGTGGCATAATTGTCCTGTGTAGCATGTACAGCATGACCACTGTTGTTGTTATAAGTTAAACTAGTGAGAGTTTGAAAGGTGTTTTTGGTAACACGTTACAATAAGGTTCATTAATTAACAATATTTAACTACCTTAGTTAACATGTTCAAATGTAAAGTTGAAGAAAGACCCAGCTATACTATACAAAATTTACCAATTTTTTTCTCTCACACAGATATTTACAGAAGGGCGAAGTGTGCCCAGAGTTGACACATGGGCTTGCTAAGGGCTCTGAGACCTCGGGTCAACCATGTGTGAGTGTGTTCATGCATCTGTGAGTGTGTGTATGTGTGCGTATGAGTGCCTTCAGGTGCAAAGTGTGTGATACGCTGTTCTCCAGCTGTAGCAGATGTGAAAAGGAAGCCCGCACAGGGGACACAGGGCCACAGGGTCGCCAGAGAAACGACCACAGCTGTGGCCCTCTCTCACACACTCAAAAGCATGCACACTTTCTCAACCTATCTCTCAAAGATTCAAGTTTCATTTTGATATACTTCTGACCAGAGACATTTCTTTGCTTTCTGAGTTCAAGTCCAATATATTAATATAATAATATCAGCTGATGTCCAACATCGCGGATATTGATTTTATCGGCCAATACTGATAGTTGCCCAATGCATTGGTGCATCATTTATATCACAATTTGACTCAAATAAAGTTTTGGGTGCTACTATTAATTTTTGTAATTCAGTACTTTCAGTAATTTCCATCGCTCTCATTTTCTTTTCTTTTAAGCGTGAAATTTCTGTGAAGGTCCAGTATTGGCTTATATCTTCTAGTAAGCCATGGGTCAGTTGCAAAGACAACAGTTCAAGTGTAGACAACATTAATACAGAGGAGCATGTGTGCAAAACATTAGCCTTGAAATCTTAGCCCATAAATTAAATGTGTTTTACTTGGATAAAACACTGGGTTCTAAAACTGGCTTTAGAAAAATACACTAGGTTCTAGAAAAGTGCTTTTTTTTTGTCTTCTTTCTCCTTATGTCTTTCATTTGCATCTTTACGACCAAGAAATGATCTGAGGGGAAGACACATGGGCTGATCATAAACGGGCATGTGTGTTTTAGCAGTCAAGAAAAATGTGTGTGATGGAGAAAGTGCAGAATGAGTATGTACGATTTCCTTTATTTACATTGGTATTTTCATTAGCATAGTTGGGTACGCTGCTGGTCGCTACGCCCCAAACACGGATCTATCCATCCACTCATGCTACGTGACTGTATAACCCAATAAGCGTAATCCTGACAATGAACTGTGCTAATCACATTTAATATGCAAATGAGATTATCTAAACTTTGGTAAACATTGGCTAATGGTGCAAAACAGGACATTTTTGGTTGGTTGGGGGGGGGGGGGGGGTTGCTGAGAAACAAATGCGGTAAATCACTACTCCCCTCCTGTTATTTTCTTTATTTGTTTACTGGGCTTCTAACGTACAAACAGTACAAACTCATTTTAGGCATTGTGGCGCTTTAGGGACGTGTGTGAGGTGGCCAGAGCCTCTGTGTGGCTGGATGCAAAAATGGTGGCAAAGCAATTAAATTCTCATTTAGCTCGAGCGATTAAAACAGACACAAATACAAATCATATTATGCTCATCTGGACGTGAAGGCGTATTGTGCAACAGCCTGCTGAGAGCAGTTCCTTTTCTGTTTCTTTTCGGAGAGATTCATTTTGCTGTGATGTGGCTGGTTAACATCAATATCACTGCTACAGTAATATATATATTTAAACGATACATATTTAATATTGAGCAACGTGCAATTTAGACACAATATTACAGCTACCTTGTCTGCGCCAGCGGAAATAGTTTCAAAAGAACCCATATTAAAATCAACTACATCTCCGCACAATGCACAACTTGTTTAATTTCTGAATTAATCAGTATTGTTGAACAAATCTGTTGAGTGAACGATTGCTGGCTGCTTCCGAAATCCCATACTCCCATACTTTTAATAAAAAATCTTTTTTTTGTCTGTTAAAAAAGTATGTTCTATATAGTATGAATGTACAATATGTAATCTGAATTTAATCCGGATATACTGCATTTTCCAGATTGTCATTTTCATGCTGTGACCTACAAGCGTCAGTTGCATCGCTTTACTGCCATTTACAAATCCTCTCCCATGGCCTCATGGGGTAGTCAAGTGTCCATCGTATCCACATTTCAGAATCTTTCCGGAAGTAGTGTCAACCGGATATACTACACTTTTCACATACTGTTTATTTGTCGTCTTTCTTGCCTGTATGTGATTTCTAATGCAGCCAATGATTCATTTATAGTCACCTGTTTAATTTCTGAATGATTCAATTTAATGATTCATATAGACAATCACTTGTCACCACCTACTTGCATAATGATGTACTGCTGTTATAGGTTGCAATTTACATTACAGTTTTCATGTTACTTTTTTGCATAGGTGCTTGCAACGACACATTATTTTTATTAATTACTATGATTTAGCAACATGTTATATATGCAAAATTAAAATTGTCTTTTTAAGCATTACTCTGTAAATACAATAATGAAGCTCTAGATCAGGATTTCCTAAACTGCTTGGTTCTTTCTCCTACACGCCTATCCATTACCTGCAGGTGTGCGGGGGGTAATTGTTAATTGAATATATATATATTTATTTATTTATTCTCTCTCTCTCTCTCTCTCTCTCTCTCTCTCTCTCTCTCTCTCTCTCTCTCTCTCTCTCTCTCTCTCTCTCCTTTCTCTCTCTTTTACTGTCATGTTCTTAAACTAACATGTAATATATGCAACTAAGAACTAAGAACATGACACCAATATGATTTGCACCATATAATTTTTCGATGAGACCCCCGGAAGCATGACTTTAATAAAAAAAAAAAAAAGTCAGTGAAACAGTGTTTGGGATGACTACACCAGCACTAGACTTTCCAAGAGCTTTAGGCAGACACATGGAGCTTTTCTCATTTTCCTATTCTTTTCTCTTTTTTACCCTCTCTCTTTCTCTTCGCTACACATCTGGTGGGTCCGCTGACAAGCTCTTGAACTGTTGACAATAAGTTGATGGGCTAAAGCCCCCCAATAAACATCTCTGGTGCCACCTCGGCCCAGCTGCTAGTGTTTAGGGCTGAGTTGAAAGTGGTCGAGTAGCGAGGCCTGAGTGTCATTAGGCACTCTGTTTATGTCTGCATGCATGTGGCCTGGCCAGAGATTCTACACTTTTCATCACATTCTTGGGTTGCCTGCGCAGGAATCCAGTTGCAAAACACATAAAAGTAAAAGAGAGACCTTGAGCCCTCTCCCTTGAGTGGGCCGCAGAGTGAACCGAAGGCTATTCAAAGCTGCAACAGTGCAATGTCCTTTGTATCATGCTACATGTCTAGAAAGCATGTGTGTGTGTGTGTGTTCAAGGTGTCTGTGTAAGACAGAATGATTGGTCCACACTTGTTTGCCTGTTGGGTGCTGTTGAACAAGAAGATCTTAGGAGATAGACAGGTAAAGAGAAGGGATTAGTAGTGGGAAGTTCGGATCATTTTACTGACTCGGATCTTTGAGTCTTGTTCAGCAAAATGAACGAATCTTTTTTCGAGTCATTTCGTTCATTTCGTTCATTTC
Source organism: Tiaroga cobitis (assembly GCA_030578255.1). Taxonomy (NCBI): domain Eukaryota; kingdom Metazoa; phylum Chordata; class Actinopteri; order Cypriniformes; family Leuciscidae; genus Tiaroga; species Tiaroga cobitis. Next base: position 29,174,188 of record CM060603.1, read on the forward strand.
AGCATAATATAATTAAAATGGCATGTTAAATATCCCAACACATCTAATACTTACGAAAATGTTGATTACATTTGTAAAAAAAGAATTAAATAAACTATAGGGTAATGCAGCCAAAGCCAAATTATAAGAAACCGAAATGTTTTATTAATTGATTAGTTGTTGGGTCTTAAGTTCAGGCTATTGCAGTCTGACCCTGTTAGTTCACCTCACCTCCTGATCCGAGACGTTCTTTCCTTTGCAACTTCATATTTATCAGGTTAGTTCTCCTCTCGTGTCTCGAGACGTTGTCGACTCGTCAGTGTCTGACTCTGATCTGTCTGCTGGGCCGTGCCGTGTGTGATAAGCTACAGCAGGGCTGGAAAGAGAAATGATTAGTTCATCTTTCGAGTCTCGGGTTCGGGTTCGGATGGGTCCGAGTCTTTCGTTCTTCCTGTCAGTCTCATAGAGGCTATGCTGCCAGTACCGGAGAGAGTAATGACTAGTTCATTTTCTGAGTCTTCGGGTTTGAGTCCTTCGTTCTTTTGTCACGTGACCGCTGGTCCCTCGCATTAAATAAGATTCATTTTATTGACTGTCTGAATGTATATTGTTTTATATTTAAGAATTAAAATACCAAATATGTGAAATGAACATTATCTGAAAAATAAAAGTTCCATCTTATATTGTCCCTGTCCGTCTCTTTTCTAAATGTTTCTTGTGCATCTGTGGTGTGTTTTATTAAATATTACATTAATTAACTACTATTATATTATACATTAACTATGTGCTTGTTTGTAAAAAGGTTGTGAATTAGTAGGCTATTCAATACGGTGACAAGTCACGTGACAAAAGAACGAAGGACTCAAACCCGAAGACTCGAAAAAAATGAACTAATCATTTCTCTTTCCGGTACTGACAGCATAGTCTCTACGGGACTGACAGGAAGAACGAAAGACTCGGACCCGGCCGAACCCGAACTCGAGACATGAAAGATGCTAATCATTTCTCTTTCCGGTACTGACAGCACAGCCTCTATGGAACTGACAGGAAGAACGAAAGAATCGGACCCGCCCCGAACCCGAAGACTCGAGAGAGATGAACTAATCATTTCTGTTTCCAGTACAGATTCAGAACCCATATGTTGCGCAATGCCAGCGCAGTCTCATCCCAAGACGTCAACCAACTGACGCTTTTGACCATACGTCAACATCCAACGTTTTAGGGTACCCTTTAACGCCAGTTAGATGACGCTATCTAATCCTAACCCTACCCCAGACCTAAACCTAACTGACGTTAAAGGTAAAGCGTCAGTTGCATGACGCCCCAGGATCATCATCTAACTGACGTTAAAGGGTACCCTAAAACGTCGGATGTTGTTGTATGGTCAAAAGCGTCAGTTAGTTGACGTCTTGGGATGAGACTGTGTTAGCAATGCGCATGCGCTGTCAACACAAAATGAACGAATCACTCTCGCAGACAACTCGGTAGTCCCGAGTCATATTAAAGATTCGTTCAAAGTGAACGAATCGTTCATGAACGACACATCACTAGAAGGGATAATGGTTTATAAAATCACTATACTTGTCACACATATGCACCTTATATGTGCTGAAAAAAAACAATATCAGCAAACTGCTTCCTACTCTTTTGGAGATTGTTTTGAGACTGTGAAAGATTTGTGACACTTTGAAATCGAGCAAGAATGCATCCAATTCTCATATTCTCAAGGTTTGACCACAAGAGAGAGCATCATTTCATAAACCTTTGCATTTAACTTCTCTATGTCCTTCCTGAACTATTGAAATGAATTCACATAATGGAAAGAGTAATGTATCAGTTTTTCTTTCTCACACACAAGCTTACTTGTTCCTGTGATCCACCTGCTCTGAAGGCCAGTTGGTGTGGCTGAGTGTTTTGCGCTGCAGATGGTGCTATATGAGGGAAGCTGGGTCATGCTGAAGGACTGAAGGGCCACAGTGCTTCATCATACCGAGGGAAAGTGACCCTAAAGGTCACAGCACACACACAGGCTTAATTTTAGAGCAATTAATCTCCTCTCAAGAGAGTCATCCCTGGTCCTGTGCTGTAGTTAGAGCTGGCCGTCAGCTGTCCGGCCAAGGTGGAGGCCCAGCCATCTTATCGTCCAGGAGAAGCTTAATATGAGGAGATTAGATGGAACAGAGGAGATTACAGCTTGGCCTTTAATACATCGCCCTCTTACCTAACAAGAACCTGATCCAAATCCAGCACGGGGCTACAAGGCCATCACTCCGTCCAACATACACAAGAGGATATGTGACGTACACACAGACAGATACACACCAGATGATAAGTGGGTGGCAAAGAAGGCAAAAAAAAACCCAGATGAAACAGCAATGGAAATGAAAGAGGCGGAGCTTTTGGTGAGAGAGAGTGAAAGAGTGAGGTGGGATGGAAGAGGTGTTCTCCATTTAAAAGCTTCTTCACTGGTTTGGAAAATTAGCTGGGTCCTGTGGTCTACTGGAGCCTTTTATTTATTGATGTAAAGAAAGATAACTACGCCACCTTCCGTATTCGCTCCATTTGCATGAGCAAGGGAAGATTAGGAGTGAATATCAAACCAAATAAATAAATCCCTCTTTTTCCCTCTCTTCACCTCCCCTTCCCTTCCCAGACACACACTCACCCCTCTGCCATAATAAACACTTTGCAAAAAGTTGCAACAAAGTTTATTTTTCAGACAATCACTGCCAGACTATCCATGGATGTATGCTATATTAATCTCAAAAATCAAAGAACGTTGTTTATTGGCTGCAAAGTTTGGAAAGTAAAAGCTGCCCAACATAACCATCAAATTAAACTGGTATAAACAACGTTGCTGTAAATGCACACTTGTATATGTGAGTGGTGTACATGTACAGTATGTCAGAATAGAGTCATGTGGCAGTGTCTTAGCAGCTTAACATCTTCTGCAGGAGTTTAAAAAGTTGCATATTCACGAGTCTCAGGTTGACATCTAAATGTGGTCTGGTTTCATTGAAGTGTAAAGGAGAAGGGAATCCAATCAGTTTCGCCTACTCTGAATGTCAGTTTGAATGTGTTTGAGTAGCAGCGCTAAATCTTTCGTCATGATTAGTGCCACCTTCTAATGTCTATCCATCACCTTAGTTTCTCACTTTCCCCTGTGCGGGGTTGTCAGAAACAAAACGAAATATTTTAACACTAACTTAAAATGTAATTGAGATTGCCATTTAAATTCTAATTCAATTCTGAATTTAAATTGATGTAGCAAATATTATGCAGATTTGAATTTGATTTAGTTAAGAAAATCGAATTACCATGTTATTTTCATATTATTTATATTAATATTTTTTATTAATTTTAGTTTTAGTAATTTTGTTATTTGTTTTGGTAATTGTATATGTATTTTTTTATCATTTTTCTATTTAGCTTCATTAAAATGTTTCTTTCAGTATAAGTCATTTTAATATTTGACACCGTGTCTACACCAGATGCAATAAGTGGCATAATGCAACATGACAAAAGCATAAAAAAACCATTATAATAAGTAATGCTGTCTACACTGGATGCGGTGCAGCGTGATGCAACACAACAAATTCCAGACAGTAAACCGATGCCCCGTTCTATTTCTGATGTACTCCAAGCGCCTGCGGGATTTGAAATGGATTTGCAACGGTCACTTTGTCGCGTTTAGAGTCTACAGCTTCTTGCCATTGTGCCACAACATGACAATGGTCTTGTTCAGTTAGTTGCTATGGCAACATTTACATTTTTTATTAAACGTTAGATGAAAACATACAAATTGTTAGATTTTATCATATTTCATATTTATTTAAAAAAACTATTTTTTAGTCTCAATTAACAATAGCAACACTGGCTATTAATGTTGCTTCTAACTTGAAAATCACAATTTTTAAAAATCGGGTTGGCAAAGCTGTGATAGTTTAGAAAAGTTTAAAAAAATGGAATTTTAAGGTGATGGATAGATGGATGGATGGATGGATGTTATTTGAAAAACATGTTTAACGTTTTTGATTCTTTCTTTTGTTTTAGATGTTTGACTTTTTTGGTCCTTTCTCCTACACACCTATCCATTACCTGCAGGTGTGCGAGGGTAATTGAATATAAAAAAAGAATATTGAAATATAATTATTTATTTAGTATATATATTTAATACATTAACTTTGGTGGACCAGGATGGAAGGAAACTTCATTTCCCAGAATGCTTTGCTTGTGTTGAATTATTTTCCTGTGGTTGGGGCAAATTTGATTCAAATTCACACTCATGAATAAAAAGGGAACCGGTTCTTTAATTTTGTACAACCCTGACGTAGACACCAAGAGAAGGGGGGCTTGAGCAAATGAGGCCACTGATGCTTTTATCCACCTATGTGTGTGTTCAATGATAAACACACTTATCACACACTTGGTCTGCAGGCTAGTTATGTTGACTGGAGGGCATAGATGTTCGCAAACAGCCACAGTACAGACAGGAGCAGCCCTGAGTTTGTGTATTTGCCCCTCCTTCTTCTCTAGGAGTCCTCAACAGCGCATATAATGGGCATGTGCTTGTGGGCCAGTGAAGCCCAGCCTGAGCTCAGCTCTTGCACTGCTGCCCCGCTCTGCTTCCAGATGTGGCCTCGGCTGCTTTTTCTCATGTGGATTGAAATCAGCATTATGTCAGCTTTTGCATGTGTCCTCTCCTCTCTTCTCCTCTCCGTTCTCCTCATTGTTCATGCAGCTCATTCGGCTAATGAACCAGTACAAGCACAAAGTGCATTTTATAAGAGAGATAGTCACATATTCAAAGGGGACATAAAACCCCACATAACAACAGCACAGATGGAACAGAGGCACATGACAGACAACCCCGTTCAGAAAAAAAAGCAAGTATGAGGAATGTGTCTATGTCAAGAAAAACAGCCTCTTTACTGTCTCTTTTTGTCTTTTCTTGTCCACCTGTCCCAGAAGCAATTAAGGACCCTGGTGGATCCAATCAAGGAATCACACGAATGGCTGAATGTGAGTTTATATTCAAAACTCTGAACATCTATATTTGCATGTATATGTGTGTGCGTCAGCGTAAATTAGGAGGTGAGTTGAGAATGCATTTTTAATTGTTCATTTTAAATCCTGAATTTGAATTGAGGTAGCAAACAGGATACAGAATTGCAATTTGAATCAGAATTTAAGGATGTAGAATTAAAGCTGTAATTTAAAGCAATTCATATAACTCATTTTTAAATAGAAAATAAAAGTTTATGGAGGCAAATTTTGAATGTTGGCTGAACAAAGCCTTTGAAAGTTTTGGGGGGAAAAAAGTTTAAATTGCTTAGAAGTTTTAGGTTTAGACCTTATGGACACAATCAGCCAAAGTTTTAATGTAGATGTTTGAAATGCCACCTAGACATTTTTAGTAACACTTTATTTTGCAGTGTCCTTGTTACAGATTGCATGTAGTTACTATAGTAATAACAATAAATTATGCATAATTACATGCAACTAACCCTAAACCAAAACTTAACCCTATAGTTAATTAATATTACTCAGTACTTTAGTGTTTAATTGCACTTTTTATCAAGGACACTTTATGTGTCTCTTATGCTCACCTAGGCTGTGTTTATTTAATTGAAAAATTACAGTGAAATCGGTAATATTGTGAAATATTATTGCAATTTAAAATACATGTTTTCTATTTTAATATATTTTAAAATATAATTTATTCCTGTGATGGCAAAGCTGAATTTTCATCAGCATCATTACTCCAGTCTTCAGTGTCACATGATCCTTCAGAAATCAATCTAATATGCTGATTTGTTGCTCAATAAATATTTCTTCTTTTTATCAATGTTGAACACATTCCTGAATTCCTGAATCCTTCCAGAATAAAAGTATTAATTAATTTATTTAAAAATAAATCTTACTGACCCCAAACTTTTAAACAGTAGTGTAGGTGTAGGTATAGATTTAGATATAGATTTAGGTCAGTTTATCAGGACAGCTTTAACCTATAAGATAGAGTGAGAAAAAAGAGAACAATTATATAACTGACTTCTCTGTCCATACAGTATATCTATCAGTATAAGCATCTGTTCTGATTTTGTACTTACCAACATTATCGCTTGTTTTTGCCATCACATTTTATCTTTTCAAGTAGGTTTATTTCCTCCAGAGGAAGCCTTTGTGCTGCACTGTACGCTCACAAAGAAACAAAGAGCGATATCTCATAAAACATAACAGAATTACAGCCTGAATGAACACACACACACACACACACACACGCGCGCGCGCGCAATCATACATAAATATGAGCCACACACATTCTCTCCCTGGGTTTTGCACTCATGCAGGGGCTTTATGGAGAGACATGAGTAAAACAAAATCAATACAGAAGGCCATACTGATGAAAAATGAATCTGAAAGTGATTATATCTGTAAAGAGTGATCAATATGGAAGCTGTTGCGCAAAGTGCAAGATAACAACCAGCCCCGATAAATTCTCCATCACTTCACTGTCCTTCACTGGAGCTTAATAGCATCAGTATGCGATCGCAGCGCCAAAATCATTTTCAACAATATGTTTTACAATCACTGTCACAGATTGAAGCTCGTGTTGCGTTTGAGAAAGTGTGTGGTCGCTAAAGGCAGATCGTTGTTTATATGATCTGCATGATCTGTTGTTATTTCTGGCAAATGGTCATCGTCTGACTTGCTCGTCTCTATCTCTCCTCCGTTTCTCTCTCAGCCTGTCTACCGTCCTGTGATTCGGGTGAGGATGGTGGACTCGTGACAGATCAGGGCATTCAGGCTGGTGACATTCCTCCTGGCGAGCAGATCCATCCTGGGCAGGGGGTGAAAAATGCCGCGGCGCGCTGCTGCTCAGCTGCAGATGAATGGAGCTATCTGTCTTGTCACGAGGGGTCGGCGGGAGAGGTTACAGCCCAACTGTACCTGGTCTCCGGTGCTGACGCCTGCACGCCGCTTTCCTTTACCAGGGAAGAAACCGAGAGAGGAGGGAGAGAGAACGAATCCTGCCCCATCAAGCACTTCTTCAGTCCCTCCAGAGCTCATCTCACTTCCCATCATCCTGCAGTCCTGCTGCCCTGAGCACAGGCTTTGACACATCTATATGTTTTTCCTTCTGACCTTTCAACGTCCTTTCTGTCAGCGCCTGTAAACCATAAGCTGATGTATGAGGGCAATTTTTAGCGGTGCCACTTGTATCTGAGTGATTGCGCAAACTTTACATTTGGGGGGCCTGCTGCCACCCGGCCACCTCCTCAACATCTCTTTATTTGCTTTGCTTGAGATTGAGGCAGAGAAACTGAGGGGAAGGAATAAAAAAGCGGATACGGACGGGGGAGTCCATTCTCAACAACCTCCAGGCAACAGGCCTGCACTTTATCAGTCTAGCTAGCTGAGCCCCTCAGGCCAGTTCAAATAGACCAATTTCAAATACATACTTTAACAAACAAACTCCTGTACAAAGAAACCAAATGCTAAACTTTCATTGGAATACTGATCCCACATGTTAATATCTAATAATGCATCTAACCCAGGGGTTTTCAAACATGGGTCAGAAGGGGTTAGCAACAATGTATAAAAAAAAAAAAAACATTTTATTTTTAAATGTGCAATTTAACATTTTTGAGATATTTAATTTTATTTAAAACATACTAAAAATCAATCAATCAAAAAAGTAAAAAGATTTTACATTTTGTTTTTGGGATGTCAAAGGGAACATGCTAACTTAAGATATTAATTGTAATTTTAAAAAATTGTAATACATTAAAACGTTTCATTTTAATGCATTTACAGAATTTGTCTAAAAATGTTTTTTTTTTACTGCTTTCTGAAGACTGTCTAAAGTTGGAAATCATGGGAAATTATATTTATTGTGAAAAGTGGATTGAGTTGGGGGTTAAGTAAAATTCTAAAATTCAGGTACTGTAAATAGTAAATAGTGGGTTTAGGGGGAAAGAAGATATGCTGTTTAAATTTTAATAAATGAAGAATTTAAATATTTTAGATAATATTTTAATAATTTGCTTAAGCACAATGACAAAATAAAAGCCAATTATTTAACATTTTGTCTTTATAATACCATATTTAATTTTTTGTCTCATGCAGTGTACATGTAATTAAAATATCTTCTGAAGGGAGTTCTTTACAAGGGGATAATCATATTTGTTGGTCCTTGGTATTAATATGTTTAAAAACCTGCTCTAATCTGATTGAATGAGCATACTGTAATATGTTTTCTTTTGCTTTAGTATAGTTCTCTTGTTTGAACATATGTCTGCTACTATAGCTTCATCAGATGCGCTGTAAAAAAAAAATATTTTGTAAATTGAAAATAAAACAAAGATTATTACAGTTTAACCCTTAAATGCATGAATGTTTCACCAATTATTATTACATATTCGGGTCTTTAGCGACCCGGATCTATATCTAACATGGATGGATCTCTACCTGTCCCGATAATATAAAACTCTCCTGATATTAGAGTAACAATTACAGAAGAATAAAATAAAGCATATTTTGTTACCTTTTAGAGCTTGGAAGGGTTCAGTTTGAGCAGATGTTTTATACCATCATCACTGTCCTCATCAGAGCTCATTTCCCAGTACATTCAGTATTTGGCTCATATTCGCCATCTCAAACATATTCTCAGAACTATCATTTTCTACATCCTCAAAATCAACATTTTGATCGCAGACAGTTTCTTCACCAGTTCCACCATCAAGCGACAGTGACACTAATATTTGATTGTGTTCAGTACTTGCTCTGCAGTAAATTGCTGAGCCATTTCAAGTTTTGCTGATGATACTTTCTATTCTTTTGTTTTCTGCAGTAACTATGAGTGAAACGTCACTTCATCTTTGTGTATCCAGCCCGTTCTCATCCCAAGGCGTCATCTAACTGACGCTAACTGATGCTTTTGACCATGCGTCAACGCCGACGCACATGGTACCCTTTAAGCGTCAATATGAGACGCGCCTTCAGTGGTTTAACCCTAACCCTACCCCAGACCTAAACCTACCCATAACGGAAGCGCCATCTAACTGACGCTAAAGGGTGCCATGTGCGTCGGATTTACACGCATGGTCAAAAGCGTCAGTTATGACGCCCGAGGATGAGCGTCGCATATTGACGCTTAAAGGGTACCATGTGCGTCGGCATGTTGACGCATGGTCAAAAGCGTCAGTTAGCGTCAGTTAGATGACGCCTTGGGATGGTGTATCAGACATTGCCACCTTATGTAATAAGGGTGAATTGCACTTATTCAGTCATCAAAGATTAAATTATTGTTGTGCAGAAAAAAATATAGACTTGTCTTACAGTACACTGTTACACACCTCGGGTCATTAGCGACCCTATACAATTTTTACAAAAAAGGAATGGCAAAACAGGCATTCTTTTATAATTTCATATATTTTTTTCTTTTTATATTGTTTATAATGAATTGACTGAGAAATGAATTTTGATGTCTAACTTTAAAAAATGAATGAGGAGGAGGGTAGTGAATGATTTCCCGGGTCACTAAACACTCAAGGTATTTTGAGTTTTCAAGGTTATTAAGAAAATACTATTTCTGTCTTTCTAATTCAAAATTTCTTATTCATTGTGATACTTGACGAATCTTTCAAATTATTTGTGAAATTTACTTTTTTTCAGTGTACATTTTGCCATGGCTGTTAGAAATATTCTAATTCTTATTACATTCTCCCAGCAGCATCAACCATAAACCAAAAAAAAAATTGATGCTGTTTCCCTCGTGTCCTGTGGATGCTGCAGAAAACTTGTGTGCACAAGCTTCACAGTGTCCTATTATTCTCTGTGTTTGCCACTTTGAACACTTTCTGATGACATATGTTTACTGTCACATCCTGAACACTTGGGTCAGCTGCCTCTCGACTCTTCTCATCACAAACTCTGACAGCCTAACAAAGCAGTCATTAGACAGCCTCTTAGACACGACTAGCACACCCCCTTTACTTTAGGGAAAACTAGCATAATAAAATAAGAAGCAGAGAGTTAGTATCCGCCCAAAACAAACACACACAAAAACAAAACCTCATTCATCTCTTTTTTTAGAATTTCTTTCTTTCTAACCCTCCCCTTTTTCTTGGTCTCCATATTTATAATTTAGCATTATGACATCTTAATTTGTGCAACTTGAAAATAGCACTTTCAGTTGTATGAATATGGAGTGCCACTCCTGTGAGAAAAGCCTTTATATTTTAGTAGGTTAAAACTAATACAAACAAAACTGGAATTACTAATTATTAAAAAAAGGAACGAGAGAAAGGCAAAATCCCTACATTTCAATATCATTTGCATTTCGATTTCGAGTCAGATTTTCAGCAACTTGACTGTTTTCCCTCCTCCTGCGTTCTCTCTAATATCTTGCAGGATCAAAGGCTTTCATTAGGTTTAACTCCTCCAAGCATTGTTTGCCTCCTAGGACTACAACAAAGTTCCCTCAGTGTGCTAGATTCAGAAGAATAGAAAATTAGTTATTTCTGGACTAATCTGACATCAAACAGTGGAGAGTAGATAAAAGTGACAATGGTGACTGGGGAAGATTGTCCGTATACGTTTCCACAGGCACCCAGGGCACTGAAGCTCACTCTCTCACACCTGAAACACAACCTTTACATGAGAATGATGGCTAATAATAACAAAAACTATTATTATTATTATCATTTATCATCATTATTATTAATCATTATTATTATTGTTGTAGTTGTTGTTATTGTGTGACTTCAAGTGATTTAAATACTTACTTTTTCAGGCTTTTGGCATTTGATTAGGTCTGATAAATGTGAGTGGTTTGCTGTATGATGGACGCTTTATTAGTGTTGTGCTTTGTTGTTATTTTATGTTTGTATGATTTTTAGACATAAGCACTTTGGTTCATTTTTATGGTTTTGAAAGTGCTTTATAAATAACATTTGAGTAGAGTTGTTGTTGTTGTTGTGCTATTATTAGTAGTATTATTGATATTATTGATAATATAAAACATTATTGATAAATAAATAACTCTAAATAATAATAATTATTATTATTATTATTATTTATTACTCTATTGAGTTTTCAAAAATGTAATATTAACAGACCCTACTAATAATCATCATTGCATTTTTAATAATGTTTAATAGTCATATTTCCAGTCAAAGAAAAACCTCACGTTTACTTTTTATTTCCATCTTTTTTCTTATATTAAATCCCTGCCAACTCCCAGAGAGTAATGAATTAAGATATCTTATATGTCTAGGATATACTGTGGATATCTCTGTGGAATCACACCTTTATTACAGATGGCTGGATGAAATCTTCTTCCAGCTCCCTTCATTCAGTTAGCTGCCCTTCTTACAGTCCTATAAAATAATTATACCCTAGAATTACAGGTTTTTAATCTAAGGCATATGCAATTACTCATTGAGATAAGTTGTCTTAATATGATCTGTCTGCTTTGAATAACTTGGTTTACATTCTTGATCCTGGTATGATTGTGGTCATGGTATTGTACGAATTTTACGAGGTGGCTAATTCGTACGAATTCATACGACCTCGTACAAATTCGTACAATTTTTGCTAATTCGTACATATTTTACGAGTTACCAAATTCGTATGAATTCGTACGAATGACCAACGCAAACCTACTCATCACGTGGGTTTAGAAAAAATAGTACGAATTCGTACGAGTGAGGTCGTCATAATCCCCATAAAACATGGAAACCTGTGTGCGTGCTCGCGCATATGTGTGTGTGTGTGTGTGTGTGTGTGTGTGTGTGGTAAGGCCCAAGTTAAAGGAACCAGAGCAAATGCCCACAGAGGTGTGTATCCTGAGGACAGTTTGACCTTGGTCTTCTTCAAACTCACCTCAGCTTTTACCTTCCTCTGAGCAAAACACACACGAAACTCCTATCATAAAGTGTATACACATACACACACACACATGCATTTCTGTAAAGAGAAGCATTTCATCTGTATCTGACTCTGAGAAGTGAAGTGTGCAGATTATTATTTTCTATACCTTGCAAAATGACTGATCATGGATAAAAAGCTGAATGAGTTCAAATGAGCAGTCAGAGAAATAATTACCTGAATTCTCATAGTGTAATTTTCTGTAATCGTCAATAATACGAGATCTCTAGAGCTCTGCTAGGCTAGACTAAATAATTGTGATTTGTTTCAATGTCACTTCCTGTAGATATAAATCTTTCTCTTTAAGAGGCCAGTACCTGACAAAAAGCTTAAAGATTAATTTGCATAATGAAGTTTGACAGGAAAATGATTTAATTACAGAATTTTTGAACTGCTTCCCTCAATCTCCCTCACTCTCATTCATAATCAGATTTATACACACACATACAAAAACAATTAACAGATGGTATCACAGACAAAATTGTGAATATACTCCTGTTAACCTCTACCAGCCTTTCTGCTGTTCTGAAACCACTGTATATTTATGTTCTTTTTATTTTCATGTTTTGGATATGTATGTGGGCAGGATCCAAAATTAACTGTCGCTGAGATCCAAATGCAAGAAAATTGGCTTGTGTGAGTAAATTAACAAAGGAATTGCATGGTTTAAATTAAACTGTAGCAATGATAGTCTGACTCTTGATGATGCTATGTAAGTGTCAAATCAAAGACGTTTGTGTTTTCGCACAATTTTAGAAGACAATTTACCATAAGATCAGATTTGTATCTGTTAAGTTGTGACACATGTAGAATGTTTCTCACTTTAAGTCACCAAATAAAACTATTGTTAATTTGTGTTTTTGTGAGTACCACAAATATTTAATGAAAAACATCTAAAATAATTATTCAAATATATATTTTAATAAAAGTTCATGCATGCAAAATACCCTAATGTTACAGTTGTATGTGTAGTAAAATATGTTTATGGCCTGTACATTTTCTCAATCCATCACCATTTGAAGGGTTAGCCAAAAGTGAACTTTGGTCCCTATATGTTCTGCAGCACAAAGAGCTTGAGATAGTAGAAAAGCTCAGAGATGGAGATCAGACGATATGGAGAAGAGACAGAGTAAGGAGGAAGTGGGGTGAATGGAGGTGTGGAGGGGTGTAGAGGGGAGGGCACGGGTTGCAGAACAGTCATCAGATGAGGAAGATGACAGTCCGCATCCCCACGAGCTGCCAGATGGCACAGGATCAAAACCTCCAGAGGGGAGTAACAAACACAAATATTTGTTCGCATGCTGCTCCAAAAAAAGAAACGCATGCAGACAAGCATACAAAAAGACACACATGTGCATAGGCAAAAGCCACATTTCCCTTGTGTCTATCGCAGTATCTTCCGTCCTTCATTGTAGACAACCGCCTGGTTTTGTTTATCTATCTAAGGTCATATTTCCCTCTTCATCTTTTTATCACTTCTTTGGGATGTTTACCATAACCACCCCACCCCCAGTTCTATGGAATATTCACATCAGTCGCTTAAATTGTGTGTAAAAATAAGTCTTGAACATATAAAATGTCTTATTTCCTATACAGTTCACCTCTCCAGGCCATATGAGTCACTTTCATACTTTCATACATTTGCATATTCAAAGTTCAGCTGGAGAGATTGGTCATTCCCTAAGAGACCTGGTCTGGCTGCGCATAAGAATAACGTTTATGAATATGAATTACGTTGATTTTGTTTGTGTCTCATCAATGCAGACACCCTTGGTTCAAAGACCCTGGTCCGTGCGTCTTCAGGGGTGCAGATTCGACGATTTCCTCTTTCCTGCAGAAACCTGTCCCGGGCCTGTGATAAGTTGGACAGACATTCATGGGAGATTACCAGTCGGGCCTTCCAAGTGCCGCGGCAGCACCCGTAATAGATACGCTTCGGTTCTAAATCCTAAAAGGCCCCGCTACATCTGTCAAGCACGCCCTGAGAAGTCTCCCCCAGTTCAGATGTTATCACCACTACGCCTGCATCAAAAGATTTAGTGTCCACCCTGGAGGATGGTTATGTAGCACAGTTTGCAGGGCAACACAACAAGTCGGCCAGACCTGGGGGCGAGTGGGAAAGGAGGAGTAGAAAAAGAGGGTGGGTTGAAGAAGAAAGATAACCTGGAGATAGCACACACAAAAAAAGCCTGCTTGGAGGAAACAGGGAGGGAGAATGAGAGCAAAAACGGTGGCGGCATACAGTACTCCCCCCTTCGCCCTCATCTGTCCAACTGCCTCCTTTTCTCCACCACCACCAGGAGAGAGAGAAGCCGGGTCCACTAGACCAGCGAGAGACATAAAACAGCAGAATAGAGGTAGCGCAGGAGTGGAAGAGAGAGATAAGGAGAAGAAAAAGGGAGGAATAGAGACAGAGAGATAACAGAGTTTGCCTCTGTGTGAGTCTGTAAGTGCCAGATAGAGCGGGCGATAGTGTGTGTGTGCGATAGTGTGTGAGATGGCAGATCTCTTTCCCCCCTTTTCTTGGACTCCAGCTTGACTTTAATCTGTAGCCTTACCAGATCATTACAGGGCTACTAGGCCTCTGGGAGCTCGGGGAAAAAACTGACACGAGCTGTCTTCTCCTCTCCCCAGCACTGCTTCATCTGAGCTCTATTAAAAAATTTAAAGAGCCTCCAGCAGGTTCTTAGCCCTGAAAATGGACAGTATCCAAGGAAGAACGCAAGAGGGAGCGAAGCCGAAGGGGGGGGCTTGAGAGTCAGGCTTGGGCCTGAGCGAGCCCGAGCCCAGACAGCTGCACCCAGACAGGGGAAGGCCCCGCGCGGCTCCCGCTCGTCCCGTCTGCTCCGCGCCGCCGTAAGAAAACATGATTATATTATTATTTCAGGGTCTGCTCCTCGGCACACGGACCGAGGCGAAGGGGAGGGGGTTGAACGGCGAGGCATTTAGGGGATTAGGATACGCACCATCCCCACGGGTCAGCTGCTAATCAGAACCCTCACGAGATTTCACCAAGATTTTATCCTTATGAATAATTTCACCAAAGGCAGGGAAAACGGGCACATTATTTAGAGAGGGAAAGAGTCTTTTGATGTATTTTTCCCTGAATAAGCACGGGTACTCGAGGATTTCTAGCCCTTCAGAGCAACAGGGACTGGCTTATTAAATGCTCCTGCCGCAATGCCTGCGAGCTAGCCGAGATTAATATCAGCGTAACCTGTTACTTAATTCATTATGGGGATACAGGCTAATTTGATTTGATATTATTTTAATAAAGTTCTGTGATATATAAGATTGTTTCAGGCTATCAAAATAATTTTCCAGTTATTACAGTTATTCAACCAAGTCCTTTGATAGCAGCAGTTGGTCCTGGCCTGTCCTGAATACATTAAGCCTTGAATGATTCATCGCTGCTCAGAAATGTTAAGCTGGAGGAGCGATGTGTTGTGCTGATGTTTTCCGCTGCTTTTTACAGGGGCGGGGGAAATGAGAAAGAAAGAGGTATAGGGTATAGAGAGAGTGGGGGAACGAAGAGGAAAATATTTCCACATGCACCGGGCTTGTACGTGTCATCAACGTGTCTCATTTTTAAAGGCTAATCTCTCATAAGACAGCGCTATGGATGCCTGAAAAAAAAAACGGTTCTTTTTCTCCCCCTTTTATGCATTTGAATTGCCATCGTTCATTATTAAAGGTCTCTGTCGTGTATCGTTGTAGCAGTGGCGCTAAGACCGGATGAGCCGCGACCAACACGTGCTGTAGAAAATGTGTCTCCTCCGTGCGGGGGGCTTGTAAATCGATGCCATATAATCGCTCAGTCTGCAACGCTATATGTTAATTCAGCGAGTCATGCTGACTGCAGGCTTTTAAAATATGAAATGCTTGGTATGCTATTAAGATTTCCATTAAAAAAATGTGAGTGTGGAGGGGACAGCCTCACACAATACTTGTTTTCTCGGTAACACTGTAATTTACAGTGTCTGTGTCATTTTCAGTTACATAATTACTGTAATAATATTAATAACAATGATAAACACAATTATTCGTATTATATTATAATAAGTAGTAGTATAGTAATAGTGTGTTCATACAAATAACAATAATATCAAATTTTGCATTTGTTTATGTATTAAGCACCAGTTCTTAAAATGGCTTGTTGCTTTAGTAAATTGATTTAGCCAATTTTCTGACAGATTTCAATCTATATGAAAAAAAAAAAAAAAAACAGGAGTATGTTAAATATGCAGTCAGCAGAGATCATTTGCTGGAAAGAAATTTTAAAAAAAAATTATCATAGAGGATTAGCCATACATTCATTTGCATAGTTGTGAAGGAAGGCTAAACGATTTGGGCTTTTTTTCCACATTTACAGTAATTTAGTTAATTGAGTGTTGTGTGTTTGTGTTGAGTGTGTTGGGGTGCTGGACTGAAGGATCAGAGCCACCGAGTCTTTAAAGCTCTCCGTCTGGAGAGAGAGACAGAGAGGAAATGGCTGCTATTAAAGAGTCTGCAAGGGTCTGCTCTCAAGAAAAACACACTCACATTGTCTGACCCTAGTCTGTGATCTTTTAGACCTTTCTGATGCTTTTTGCACACATAACCTGCCAGCAAGGCAAAGCGCACCATTCAGTCTGAAACCAGCTCTCCCTGCAAAGAAAGAAAAGATGAAGAGTACAAGAGAAACTCAAAAGTTTAAATTTGAAATTTATGCTTATTTATCTTGTGCCTTTGGTTTGTTTTTAGATTTTAAGCTATGGTCAATTACAAGTCTTTGGGTCAAAGGTCGGCCGGAAGCACTTTACAACAAGGTTCTATATCGTGGAACTGCTGATTACCCAACATGCTTTGTGTCTCAAGTCAAATCAGAGCAAGTTAGATCTGATTACTCACTAGGTCGATAAACATTTGTGAAACGGGTATAGAGGGATATTAATACTCTAGCTGCAGATTTTGCTGTAATATTGCATGTTTTCATGTTTGTTATTGTTTGGGGGGGGGGGGGGGGGGAGTCATCATTGTAATGTATTGGTATATAATAAGCTGGTATTTAGTTGTGTGTTAATATCTACACTTTCCATGTGATTGTATCACAACAATAAAGCTTTTCTAAATACAATGAGTAATGCTAACGTTTACATTATTAGCATTAATTAATGGAATGGGTCGTATTTTGATGGTCCCTTTTGAACATTGTGATGAGTATAAGTGACTTTGCAACTACACGTGTACTAACTCTCATTAGAGTATTAGTAGACCGTCTGGTTAATATCATACTAACTCTTTACTGTGATGGTCCTCAAACAGACATTCTACTGACTATAACTTTGCAACAACATGTCAATTTATTCTAACCCTAACCCTATTAGTCTACTAATACTCTACTAACACTCAAATGAGATTTAGTTGACATGTAGGTGCAACGTTACTTATAGTCAACAGAATGTGTTTAAGGGACCATCAAAATAAAGTGAAACCAATTCTTGTTCCTTTTTGAGTCCCTAGTCTGGTAACTTTCATTAAATGAGTTGCAGATATTCTGCTGAAAAAAAAAAACAAAAAAAAAAAACATAGATTTCACTTTGAAACTGTCCTTGGCAATTGATTTAAAAGAGAACGAAAAATTACTAAACTGACCAAATACGATTTAAGAAGAACTACTTCCAAAGAAAAGCATTCCTTTGTGAAGAACAATAAAATACATAGTTATTTTGATAAGTCATTCTTTGAGAGAAGAATTTTCCATGGCAAGCATCATTGACATTGCGGCTGATTTTCTCTCTCTCTTTATTTGGGTCAGGTCCAAAGTGTTACTGACCGCAGAGCCATTCGTCACTGGGAGACTTTGTTTGTTCACCTGCCTCATGGATTACTCAATTGAGTAAAGTCCTCACCTGGGCCCGCTTTAATGGGCAGTGAGATCACCTGAAGCTCCCACTGAGGGGCTGTCTGTCATTGCACACACATGACTTCTGTAGTGTTCGCTGATTTATTTCAAGAACAGTGCTTGAACTTTGTTTTCGTTCTGTTCAGTCACAGAAAGAAGAAAGCATTAAGAAAGAATTCCATTTACAAAAATGACAGAAAGCGACAATCTAATTGCATTCAAGCAAACAATATATAAGTGAAAGGTCAAAGGCAAAGTGCAATAATAGGTTTTGTTTTCTAAATGTGTAATTTGTTACAAGACGAGTGAAATAAGATGTGCTATCTTCAAAAAGAAAGATGCAAAGTGCCCCTAATGCAACCTGGTACAGCAGTGTCATTCCTCTCTCCTCTGTGCATGCGGTGGCAGGTGATAAAGCACTTTTACAAGCTGCAGTAAAGCGCCACTTGTATGCGGCCGGATAGGGGAAGATGGTGGCGTCTTTTATGTACTATTATAATATTATTTTTGGTTTTGCATCCATATTTATTGCATCTCTGTGTCCTTCACCCAAGGCGCTGCAGTTATTGCGTGCAGGGATTGCATTGTAAAAACCTAACGCAGGCACACCGTTGGGACGGGGGGGGGGGGGGGGGCGTTGCGTTGACTGTCACCGCACACGCTGCCACACAGGTTTGTGTGCTTACCGCATCATATAATTGGCCTCCTGTGAGAGACCTCGCTTTAATAAGAGAGGAACGGAAGGTTACAGTAGCACTGATGGGCACTGGTGCTGACCTCACTGGTACGGGCCAACCGAAAAAATCTGCGTAGTGCTTTTATACTTTAATACGGTTGCTCAATATTCTATGAACTGCTTATACAAAAATGTGTTTTAACTCCAAAATCTTTTTGCTGGGAGTGAAAATGGAGTAATAAAGAAGTTATTGACTAAATGATATCGATTGTCTAGTCCCCGGGCATAGAGTGCTGACCTTGGAATCACTCCATGCCTTCTTCCTCCACACTGGCCACTCAATAATATATTATTTTATACATTTAAGTAAAACAACAAATAGCTGCACGGTACAAGGTGAGGAATTGCTGGTAAATGTTTCATGGCTATTTGCCTGTAGGAATTTGGCAGCCCTGTGTGACGGGTGATTAAAATCGGTGTTCAGTCAAGACTTGATTAGGGGTTGCCATTCAACTGCAAAACGAGAGAAAAAAAAACACAAAAGGAAATGAAAAGGAAAACAAGAGGAAGAAAGGCACAGTGTTTTTCTTCGACTAAATCAGATAATGACCTTGAAGACAGGGCGGCAGGAACGGTAGCGTTAACTACTTTCAAGCTAAAGCCTGATTTATTCGCAAGGTTACCAGAAGAAACAATGGCCATTGATTTGGCCGAGGTAATTGCTGTGCGTAGACACAACTGGCAGGACCTTTGTCCTGGGGGTGGAGATGGTTGTTGGGGGAGTGCTAAAAAGCCTTAATAAACCAGCTTTCATCCCTTAAAATTTTTGTCAAAATTAAAAAAAAAAAATATATATATATATATATATATGTTTATTTTTTATTTATATACTATATATAGGTATATAAGTAAAAAAAATGTAATATATATATACTGTACATGCTGAATGGAGTGAAGCTATATGGCATTAGCCAGGTCTGTTAGTCTAACATTGCAAAAACCAGATTGATATGATTTTACTCAGACAAAAGCATTTGCGAAAATTATAATTGCTTTAGTCTGATTGAAATAAGGGAAAAAACGGTATTTATGCTTTGATATTCATCCAACTCCAACTCAAACAATAACATGACAGACATTTAAACAGAAGGGATTTTGTACATTTTTAATCCTGAGCATGTTATGAATTCATACAGGTCAAATAGGAACATTTTGTTCTTAGTTTGGCACAGCCGAAGATGGCTGAATCTGTAATTGGCAAAAGTAGGAAATTCCATTTCACAATAGTTTGAATTTACAGGGTCAGGGACCAAATTTGTATGTGTATCCAAGCCATTTTTGATACACAATCATTCTTTATTTTCTAATTCTGTTTAATTCTTTACAGATTTAAAACAAAACTTTAAAAGGATAGTTCACCCAAAAATTAAATAAATGTTCATTACTCACCCTTATGTTGTTCTGACTTTCTTCTGTTTTTCCTGTACAGTGTTTTTTGGAGCCCATTGACTGTCATTATATGGACAAAAAATATTTTATTGATTTATTTATGTGCAGCATGTGCATGGCCGCTGGTCAAACATGAAAAATCAAAGTTTTATTCAAATTCTGAATAGATCAAATGTTGCCTGAAAGCGTGCAAAGAGTGCACCCTTTATAATCACTAAAACGCTGCCACTCATCTCAGTTCATCATGAACTCACAAAGTTCTGTTATAATCAATGAAGCTGACTGCACAATTAATGTCTTATTTACATAACGTCTACGCGTTGTTTGTTATAATGAGAAGATTTGAGGGTGTGCAGAACTCAGCACTGGACAAAAACTCCAGCGTTTTGAGCAGTGATTGGATTCTAAAGTTAACACCTCTGATTATCCATTGTGTTCAAGAAATCAACAGATAGTTTGTGATTGGCTACACTGCTCAATGCTGCAAAAACACATTGTAAATAGAAACCTTTGACACTCTCCAGAACACAAACACAGATACGCACTGGACTGTTTACCAAATCTGTTTCACTAATAGAGTGCAACAATTGGGTTCCGGAAGTAAAAACTCAATTCATTTTCTCCATAGGGAAATCGATTTTGAACGACAACTTATAAATCTTTAAGACAGACCTACTGTGAGTTACAAGGTTGTTAATCCATAGTATTTGTTTCTGCCGAAGCCATCAGCCCATATTTTTTTCAGCTTATTTTTAAAATGATCAATCATGGTGGAAATTATGCTGTACTGAAAATTACACTAAGAGTCAAAAAAAGCAACATGTGCCAAAATAGCTCTTTAGCTCCGCGCACTCCCATGAAACATTGCAAATGATGTAAGTCATTCAAAGTCGATCAAATACACTCTCAAAATGTTTAAATGATTGTATATATATTTTGAAAGAAACTTAAGATAGATTATTTTTATGTATAATCAACATTTGTAAATGAGTAGTTTTATATTTCTCCATCGTTTTTTAATTCGATTATGCTGTTCGCAATGCTTCATGGGATTATAGTTCTTTCCCTCACTAAAGCTGTTAAATTGTACCTTTGTGTTTTTGTCCGATTTTCAAAAATTTGTTTGCTTCAAATCAAAGTTTGAAGTGTTATGATTCACCTTGTATTCGATTGGCTTGATTCGTGGCTTATAACTCTTTAATGAAGACTTTTTCAAAATCCCTGTGGGAAAAATGAATGGAAAAAATTATTCCAGAACTAGTGCCATTGAAAGAGGGAGTGGGCACTGTTGCTCTCTATATGCTATCATTACAGAGAAAACTGATCCTAGACCAGCAGTTATGGGCAGCTTTTCCCTCTAAAAGCAATCAGAAGCTGCAGCAGTCAGTGGTTTGAGTAAGAACATTCGTGCTAGTCCTCACTCTCCACCTATGACAAGGCCAAATTCAAACCTTTCCAAATCTTTTGGTTGTCTTTCATGTTTATCCATCGAGAAGGTTGCATCAGCTGATACAAATGATGCAAATGATGATGCTAGTGATGCGCAGCATTTGGAAGAAGTCTTACTAGCGTCATGGCCTGGGGCTTGATGTGCTACGTCCTCTATCTTTTCTTCTCTCCCACTGGGTCAGGCTGTGTCCAGAGCACCTTTCTTCTTTCTCTGGCCTAGATTCTGTTCTCCCAGCACAGCAGCTGGCAAACCGAGTGTAAGGTCCCTAGCAGGGAAGAGCTCCTCATTTGAATCAATTATACATACTCTTCTCCTGGAGTCAGCCTGCATATTTCATGCGCACAGAGGATATTTTATGATTTAATGTGTCCAGTTGACATGTTGCTGAAAGCTGTGGCCTGTCCCCTTCATTGCCTCCCGATTTGGATCTGAAGTCAACACGCAAACACTCTCATGCCCTGGGCAACGCACCCACATACATTTACAGATAGCTTAGCTCCTTCTGTCTTAATGCCTTTAGTATGTCTGTGAAAAGCATCACAGCTAAAAGCAGGTACACACTTACTCTATACTTCCAGTGGATCAAATCTGTTGTTTGTTATGTTAACGCCCCTGTTTTGGCTGAAAGAGAATAACTTAGCTTTTGCAGCATTAAAGTGTTTCTCTTTTCTCTTGTTCTCTTTCCATTGTGTTTGGGTCTGATGCTGTTAGCTGTTGTTCCACTGTTTTCACATACTCATGTTATCTATCTATCTATCTATCTATCTATCTATCTATCTATCTTTCTCTCATTGTAGATTTTTTTATTATTTGCTATTATATCCTATCTCAATGTTAATGCAAATGTTCTGTCTTTCTTTTTTTCTTCTTTTAATTAAATAAAATGTAAAAAATGTAGAATAAAGGAGGAAATTCACTATTTTCCCAGCATGCACTAGGGCTTGAATAATTAATATGGTCATTGTTTGACTGGTTTCCTGTTTTATTTACACTTGTTGTTGATTTGGTTGTCACTGATGTTAGATGAGTTTGTTTCTCTAAATAATCAGTTAGTTGTTTTGTTTTTTGTTACCCTTGACATGTTTTGTGTACCATGTGTTGGGATCGGTGCTTGAGTATATATACATTATTATTATTTTGTATATGTTCATGTGCTAAATATTAACAATATTTTTTATACCTAATTTAAAAAACAATGTAACGTGAAAACAAATTTTTTTTAAACTAATTCTTTGTTAAATAAATGGCAGATTTTAAGTCTTGGCAACTTGACATTTTATTACTTTTTAAGTTGCTAAAATCAGTAAAAGATTTTAAAAAACATGCAAACCTTTGGCTTTATGTTTTCAGGTTAAACGTAAAACATTAAATCAATTTGAAAACTATGTTAATAAGCATTATTATTTCAGAGATGTTGTTGGTTAGATCCATAAGTGTGTCTTTTCTGAGTGTTGCAGAAATAAACAAATAAACAAAATGAATGCGTAAAACGCCTCTCCACATTCATCCGTCTTTCTCACCCTTGCACCAGCTTGTTCAGGAGGTGTTGCCAGCATCTGCCATTTTTGCATAATGCACAAGGTGTTTGGAAATGGGTCTGTTCTCGGATGGTACAAATTGCTTTTTTGACCTAGTAATTAACTTGGTAAGACGCAAGGAAGTGCTCAGTGATGAAGCTTTGTGGCCAGATTTTAACATGGCTGCATAAATTATCATTTATAAAACCATAATGCCCTGTTGCAATGTCCTGAACCCATCAGAAGACACAACCGTGTAATGGATGGGGTGTGTGCAGTGTTGCTGCACATCTGTAGATTAAGCAGGCATCATCCTGCATGCATACCTCCTTTTCATGAAACAGGTTAATCTTGATGCATCACCAGAGACATTCTTACACATGACCTCACAGCAAACACACACACACACAAAGAACACAGAGTATGTATGCGTCAAGAGGGGAAACATGCTCTGGATATGGCTGATTTGACACTGGAAACATTCCAGATTGCCTTTTGGAACAGCTGTTATTAGAGAAATGTAAAAACAGGAATGCAGTTAGAAGTGTCAGATCGATGATTCATCCCCTTCCATTACTGTGTTTCTTAGTGCACGGAGACACGGCTACATGCTGCCCACCCCATCTGCATGCTCGACCCACTCCTCTGGAACACGCTTGACGTCACAACACAATAAAAGAGTACTTCACCAAAAAAACAGTCTTTTTGTGTTATGGAAAAGAGTTTCAGATATGTTTCCAATGCACCATAATGTCACATCTAAAACAAATTCAAGTTACTTTTAGTCATAGAAAATTTATCAGTCAGCTATTAATGAAATATTTTCTTGCAAACTTTGAAAGCTGCACTTTTCAATGTCCGGAGGTTAGTCCCACAATAGAAACTACTAACTCTTGGATTCTGAAGCAATTTCATTGGCTGAAACTAACTGATTCAAAATGATATAGCTATCGAACAAAATTATAATTTTATCATGTATGTACTCTTAATCATGAATATGTTCTAGTGCTGCTGGTTACCCGGGATGCTTTGTGGCTGGTGGAGTTTAAAACAGGTTTCAGTCAATATACTCAAGGTGACTTATGTGAAACATGTTTGCAATTGAAGGCTCAGAATAGAGTGTAATATTGCATGTTGTGTTTTGTGTGTGTTTTGTTGAGTTGAGTTGAGTTGAGTTGTAGTGTCGGCTTGATGGCCTTATATTGTTTCTCATTCTATACACTCTGAATGTTCTTAACAATAGTGCCATCAATATAAACCGTATGACATATTGGTGTTTTATTATAATATGTTAATTAATAACTTTAAGGTTAACTGACCATGCAGATGGTCAAAATAAACATTGCACTTTCCGTAGTGTTATTAGTTAGACTTTGCTTAGTAAATTTACCCCTTGGTCTTCAAACTTAGCCTGCTAGCTTGGCGTTTACTGATCATTCTCTTTGACACGCTAAGAAAACATAGGGCAGAAGTGTGTAATTGTTGTAAGTGAATAATATGACTAATGTTTTATTCTTTTACTCACACAAAGTTACTGTATGACTTCAGGAGACTGAATATATAGAATGAAACATACATTTTATGATTCTTCACTATACTTGAAAGCAACTGCATGGAAAAGTGTGGTCAGTATATTATTTAAACTTTTTTTTACAGTCAAAACTTCAAAATTCATACAGAATTGAAACAACATGAGTGTGAGTAAATGATTATTGATGATACACCCTAATTGCTTACCCTATTTTGTGACGCATATGGAGCAACTTAAGCGTTTAAAATACATCATACAACAGCAGCCAATATCCCACACTGTTGAAAACAACTATACCTCACCGATAGGCAGAAGGCAGCCCCTCACGTTTTCCACTCTCTGGCCTTCGCTCCCATGTGAACGTGGTATCTTCAATCCATCCGGGGGCGGAGATAATATGCGTACGCTAACAGCATGTGCCAACAGTGCCGCACATCTGAGAACTTTTAATTTTGCCTTTATTGTATGGATGATCCTGCATACGAGTAGCAAACAAGGCCATAATGGAGCGGCCAGCACCTCGTTGTCTGCCTAAAACCAGAGAGAGAAAAAACACTGTGAAATCTTCAAAAGGAGAAGGGGTTGATGAGCTCCCTAAAGAGGGCTAGGACTTGTGCTTTAAAAGAAAAAGATTTCGCCAGTGTGTGCAATTTTAATTGCACTCCTATTGCTTGCCCCCAGCCCCCTTCTTTCTCCCACTCTCTCTCTCTTTCTCTCATTCCCTCGCTCTATCTGTCTGGCCTTCAAAGGGAGTCTCATTCACTCTATTTTAATTTCATAAAGTAACCCTGAGGACAAAAGCAGAGCCACTCATGTGCAAAACTTCTTTATTTCAGAATGACATTACAGTGTTATTGTGGAGTGTGACACCATGGAGAGTCACTGAGAGACGACTTTGGCTTCTCCCTGTGTGTAGAGTGCCCACCTACCCACTGACAAATTCATAATGTACTCTGTAGTAAACGCTCACATAAAGTTTTGAAAATTAGTCAGACCTAATCCTTATTTTCCCACTATCACCTCTTTAAAAAACGGCGATGGAGGTCTTGGTGGTTCGCCGGGCCCTCGTTCGGCTTGTATTTCTTAATGCTTTTGAACAACATCAGGCTGTGTGCCAAAGCAGTGACCACAATTTTTTTTTGTTGAAGAAAATACTCTTGTTTCTACAAGAATCAACTTGCCTGTCTCTTTGTTTGGAATTCCCCGTCCTGTTTCCTCTCAGAGGCTCCTGATGGGCTGGATGTGCCTTTTGCCAGCCTGCGTGTCTGTGTGAGGCCATGTAAGATGAGCAAGACTCTGTTCTGTCCACCTTGCCCCACAGCGATGAGTTCTTTCTGACTGTAATTGTTGGGCTTTGTTCTTGCTCTCCTTTTTGTTGTGTGGCTGTAAAAGGGTATAAATTTAGAACAGCTAAAGAGGTCAAACCTGCAGTGAAAAGTGCAGCAATGGGAAACTTATACCTGACCACAAAACAAAGATCTTTCCACTCCATCAATGGACTCAGCAGGATTCTAAAGGGTTTCGACAGTGATGATATACTCAATCAATGCTGACGACCGCAGGTTGATATCATAATCAAAAGTGAATTGTATTTAGTTGATACTGATTGGCTTAGATAAAATTACATTTTGGATAAAAGATCCTGAATTTTTGCCATAAACAATTATGAGCAAAGATTGCGTTACAATGATACAGTGATATTTGATACATTAAATACTGTAATGTAAAAAATAAAATAAATAAATAAAACTATATTTGATACGTATTCTAATCAAATAATTTTCGAATTAGTAATGATTGTTATCTACCCGTTTAACAAAAATGAGTGCGTTTACATGACCACATGTGGGGTTCGTGTTAGATTGTGCATGTAAATGCTTTTAACTTGGTTCATTTATCAGGGAAGTTCTTAGTGTTTAAGCAAAATTATGTAGATTTTTTGCCTGTTACTATGATATTGTGCCATTCTGTGGGGTTTGTTCCATGTGCACAGATCTATTTCCATTTTAACACTTAAACCGGTTAAAAACTCTAACAGTTTTAAAAAAAATTAGAATAATCAACAGTTTGTTGTAAATGTAAAAATACACTTTGTTAGCATGCTTTACTAATTTTGACCCATGTGCTGTTTTGCTCTTTATGCATTTATAGTTTTTCTTCTCTCTTGTTCATTCTTTTTGTTATTTCACTTCATTTACTTTTGTATCCAATGTGACTACAAGTATATATTTCATCAGTTCATGCATTCCCTGGGAATCGAATCCATGACCTTGGCGTTTCTAGTCTTCAACTGTTTGAGCAACTTGAACGCGACTTAAACTAGCTTCCAGTAGGTTTGGTTGTCATAAGGTTGTCAAATATCAAAGGTTATAACTTGTTGCCAAATAGTCTTGCTTGTGTCATGCTCTTTGAGAGTGTTGCTTTGAGCACACACACGCAGAGACCTCAGGCAAAAATCAATGCACATATGAGTTCCCTTTCGTAGTCACTCCGAGTTACGTCGGATGACGGAGAATGGGGGTTTCGCTTAGAAGCCAATCCTCTTCGAGTATTGAAAAACGAGCCAATGGCAAGAAATGCCATGGGTCTGCGGAATTTGCATAGCGTATCCCCGCCTCACCACGTGGGTATAAAGGGAGGATGCGGACGCAAACGCAGCTATGCTTTCGCTTCGGAGCCAAGAGAATCTCTTCACTCCACAAGCCAAATCCTGAGTATTCTCAGTGACTACATCTCTTCGAGACGAGCGAACTCTCTGATGTTGGTGTGACGGCGGTATCCAGCGAGTTTCATATTGCCTGCGATCTGAGCAGTGGTCTGCCGGTCTGTGTGTCTCTCCCTGGTCGCTTCAGCATCCGCAGAGTTTTTTTCCTCTCACTAAAAGAGCGTGCACGCGGCACGTCTTTTTAAAGACGCGTCTTTCTAAAGACGATCTGCCCGTGTATTTCTGAGTGCGGTATTCTGATAGATTCAGCTGTTGGGCGCGAGCGCTGTTTGGCGTGTTTGGGCTTTGATCACGCTCGGACAGCGCTCGTGGGTGTGTCACGTTCTCTCTGTGGGAACGTGACCATCGCAATGTATACGGTCGAGACTCTGTGAGCTCATTTGAGTGAGAGTCCCCTCATCCATCACCCGATCTATTTTTCTCCACGTGAGATAATACTTCGGCTGGTGGCCAGGGTGACTAAGACGTCAGGTCTGGAACTAACCGACGAAAATTCCTCGGTCCACACCCCGTCTTTCACGTTGCAACCCACGTGGTCCCGAGTGGATTCGCCGGCCCGCCCGCGGGCCCGCGTTCTCATTCGGTCCACCAGCTGATGAAATCATGTTTATCGCCGCATCACAAGGTGAGCTGGAGTCCTCTGGAGATGGCTCGTCTGTGCTGCTGTCCTCGGATGTGCTAGCATAGCGAGCTTGATTCAGAATTCACAGCTATGCTTTCCCGGGCTGCCACGAGTATCGGGTTTGTGTGGAAAATTCTGCCATATCCCGAGCACTTGAGGCTGATGATTGGTTTTTGGGGGTGGCGAACCCAAATCCTTTCTACCCGGATGTGCATGAAGAGGCCATGAGATCGTGGAAGTCTCCTTTGACTTTTCGCGACTGCTCTGCGGCCTCTTCCGCCTTCTCTGCCCTCGTAGAGGCCGCAGTCTACGGTACACTGGGGTTCCCCCCTGTGGAGTGTTCTGTGGCAACACTTAGGTGTCCCCACAGCGCCTCCACCTGGCGTGGCAACCCTAAGCACCCCCCCAATGCCTGTAGTTTCTTGTCTACTCCGGTGGCGGGGACCTATAGAGCTGCGGGGCAGGCTGCCACCTCACTGTGTGTTATTGCCATCCTTCTGGGTGTTCAGTGACATGCACGAGGGTAGGGCTGATTCAGGGCTCATCCTTGAGCTGCCTGCCGTCACCGACCTTGCTCTACGAGCGACGAAGGTGACCGCACGCTCCCTGAGTCAGGTGATGTCCACATGTGTGGTCAGACATTTCTGGCTTAACCTGGTTGATGTGCGCGAGGCTGAGTGAACCAGTTTCCTCAACTTCCCCATATCCCAGGCTGGCCTCTTCGGCGGCGCGGTCGAGAACTCTGCCCAACAGTTCTCGGCCGCCCAGAAGTGGACTGTGGCTTTTTTCTGACCCTGCGGCTTCTGCTGCCAATCAGCCGGCGGCTCAGACGCTTCAGTCCGCTTGCCGTCGAATGCGCCCTCCTGCGACTTCCGCCCCCTCCCGCCCGGCCCCAGCAGCACCGGGCCGGGCCGTGGAGGTGGTCGCAGGGAGGTGCCCCTGCCCGTACCAGCCCCGCAGCCCCGCTGTACGCCAGGCTATGCGGCGCTCCCGTTACGGGCAGCTCAGTTATGGCTTGCAGTTCTCATGGAGTGGTTGCAGGCCCACTCCTTCCCCCGGTGGAGGGCTGGGGGAGAATCTTTTAAAAAGAGCTGCATCCCATCTCTGAGCACGCAGAGCTGGACGGCAGTGCGCGACGCCCCCGAGCCTCGCCACTCTCGTTCCCCTCTGTCTCTGAGGGTGCGGATGACAGTGCGTGCCGTCTCCAGACCACACCACTCTCGTCCCCCTCTATCGCCAGACCCCTGGCAGAGCAGACCCCCGCGGAACGCTGGTCCTTCCCTGGTCTCCTCTGTCAGGACGCGGAGCATGACTGTGCACGCGTGCTGGGCCGCTATGCCACCCTCACCTGTGCCGGTCACTCCGCTCCGCTGCCCCTCCGGGGGGACGCCTGTGGCTCGGATGATTCCACTGGATCAGTGTTTGGTGGCTTGGTTAGAGCTCCCCAATCTGTCCTGTTGGGTCGCCCGAATGATCAGGCTCGGCTATGCGATTCAGTTCGCACGGTCTCCTCCCCGCTTCAGGGGAGTCCGCTTACTGTGGTCGGTGGCTATGCCCCGATCATGAGAGCGGAGGTTGCCACCCTGCTGGCGAAGGGTGCAATCGAGGCTGTCCCTCCAGCCGAGGTGGAGTTACGGGTTTACACCCCGTACTTCATTGTCCCCAAGAAAACCGGTGGGTTACGGCCAATCCTGGACTTGCGCGTCTTGAACCGCTCCCTTCACAGGCTGCCGTTCAAGATGCTCACGGCCAAACGCATTTTCGAATGCGTGCGGCCACAGGATTGGTTTGCAGCGATAGACCTGAAGGACGCCTACTTTCATGTCTCCATTTTACCTCGACACAGACCGTTTCTTCGGTTTGCTTTCGAGGGGCAGGCATACCAGTACGCGGTTCTCCCATTCGGGTTGGCTCTGTCTCCTCGCGTCTTTACGAAGGTCGTCGAGGCAGCCCTTGTTCCCCTACGCGAACACGGGGTTCGCATCCTGAATTATCTCGACGACTGGCTAATATTAGCTCACTCTCGAGATCAGGTTTGCGAACACAGAGATTTAGTGCTCCGGCACCTAGCCCGTCTGGGCCTTCGGGTCAACTGGGAGAAGAGCAAACTTTGCCCCGTGCAGAGGATCTCTTTTCTCGGTATGGAGATAGACTCGGTCGCCATGTCCGCGCAGCTTACGAGCGAGCGCGCACACTCACTGCTGACTTGTCTTCGACAGTTCGAGGGCAAGAGTGCGGTCCCACTGAAACTTTTTCAGAGGCTCCTGGGGCATATGGCATCCGCAGCCGCAGCAACGCCACTCGGATTGCTTCATATGAGACCGCTTCAGCTGTGGCTTCGCGATCGAGTCCCGAGGTGGGCATGGCATCGCGGTACGCTCAGAGTTTTAATAACTCCGACCTGCCGTCAGACCTTCACCCCGTGGCGGAACCTCAGCTTTCTACGGGCCGGGGTTCCCCTAGAACGAGTTTCCAGGCATGTTGTCGTCTCCACAGATGCCTCTGCCACGGGCTGGGGCGCCATGTGCAATGGACATGCAGCCGCGGGCTCCTGGACAGGACCCCAGCGCCTCATGCATGTCAATTGCCTTGAGTTGCTGGCAGTACGCCTTGCCCTGCACCGCTTCCGTGCGTTGCTCCTGGGTCAACACGTACTTGTCCGCTCGGACAATACCGCGACTGTAGCGTACATCAACCGTCAGGGTGGTCTACGCTCTCGCCGTATGTCGCAACTCGCACGCCACCTCCTCTTATGGAGTCAGAAGCACCTGAGGTCCCTTCGTGCTATTTATATTCCTGGAGTGCGGAACCGTGCAGCCGACGAGCTGTCACGGCTCCGGCCAACCTCTGGCGAATGGAGACTCCATCCCCAGTCGGTCCAGCTGATATGGGACCAGTTGGCGACGCACAGATAGATCTGTTTGCCTCCCACGACTCATCCCATTGCGCCCTGTATTACTCCCTGACCGAGGGCACGGATGCACTGGCGCACAGCTGGCCGCAGGGCCTACGCAAGTATGCGTTTCCCCCAGTGAGCCTTCTCGCACGGACTCTGTGCAAGATCAAGGAGGACGAGGAGCAGGTCATATTGGTCGCCCCATACTGGCCCACCAAGACCTGGTTCTCCGAACTGATACTCCTCGCGACAGCACCTCCTTGGCCAATTCCTCTGAGGAAGGACCTCCTTTCTCAGAGACGGGGCACCCTATGGCACCCTCGTCCCGATCTCTGGAGACTCCACGTGTGGCTCCTGGACGGGACGAGGCAGGTTTGAGTACCCTGCCACCAGCGGTGGCGGCTACCATCACTTCCGCTAGAGCATCGTCCACGAGACATGTCTATGCGTTGAAGTGGAACCTCTTCGTCAACTGGTGCTCTTCTCGCCGAGAAGACCCCAGGAGATGCTCGATCAGCGTTGTGCTTTCCTTCCTGCAAGACGGGTTGGAGCGAAGGCTGTCTCCCTCCACCCTGAAGGTGTATGTGGCCGCTATCGCCGCATATCACGAAGCAGTTGAAGGTAAGTCTCTTGGAAAGCACGACCTGATCCTCAGGTTCCTGAGAGGAGCGAGGAGACTGAATCCTCCTCGCCCTCCTCTCGTTCCCTCTTGGGACCTCTCAGTGGTTTTAAGTGCCCTGCAGAGGGCTCCCTTTGAGCCTCTGCAATCAGCTGAGCTTAAGATCCTGTCAATGAAGACAGCGCTCCTGGTTGCGTTGGCCTCCATCAAGAGGGTAGGGGACCTGCACGCATTCTCCGTTGACGAAGCGTGCCTGGAGTTCGGGCCCGGCCACTCTCACGTGATCCTGAGACCCCGGCCTGGATATGTGCCCAAGGTTCCCACCACTCCCTTCCGGGACCAGGTGGTGAACCTGCAAGCGCTGCCCCGGGAGGAGGCAGACCCAGCCTTGGCACTGCTCTGTCCAGTACGCGCACTCCGTGCTTACGTAGACAGGACGCAGTGTTTCAGGACCTCAGACCAGCTCTTTGTCTGTTATGGTGGGAAGCTGAAGGGAAAGGCTCTCTCCAAACAAAGGTTGTCTCACTGGATAGTGGACGCCATTGCTTTGGCATACCAGCAGCAAGGTCGACCATGCCCCCTTGGTGTGACTGCCCACTCCACCCGGAGTGTGGCGTCCTCTTGGGCTTTAGCGCGTGGCGCCTCGCTAACAGACATCTGCAGAGCTGCAGGCTGGGCGACACCTAACACATTCGCCAGATTTTTCAATCTCCGAGTGGAGCCAGTCTCCGCCCATGTACTGTCTTTTTCAAGCTAACATGGGAGCTGTGAAGTGTCTCGCTTGCTCGCCATTCCACTCCACGGACTGGATACGTGCGATATTTCCTCAGGTGAGCCTTCCTCTCTGAAGCCCTGAGTTCCTCCAGCACTGTTGACGCTGGCGCCAGTGTCTATTGCCTGTGCGTCGGCTAGGTGCCTCCGTGTGCATGGTTCCTCCTCTGAGTAACCCCCACATGTGTATTTTCCACTGTAAGCCTCTTTGAGCATGTGTCTTTCCCTCGGCAAGTCACCTGCCACTCCTGGAGTTGAAAGTAGATGCCACCCTACGGGCTGGTCACTCCAGTGTTCCTCCATATGTAGCCCCCTTGGGCCATATGTGTATTCTTAAGTCCTCCCTATGGGTAGGCATGCTGCGGCATATCTCCCGTGAGATATGCTTCCCAGTGTACCTTGGTATTCCTGTGTTAAGTAGGACTCCTTCGTCCGTGCCTATATCACGACAGGGAGGTCAGACTTCGCAGGGCACTGGAAGACAGCTGTGAAGGTGGCGTGATTACACGGGGACCCCCATTCTCCGTCATCCGACGTAACTCGGAGTGACTACGAAAGGGAACGTCTCGGTTACGGATGTAACCCTCGTTCCCTGAGTAGGGAACGGAGACGTTACGTCTCCCTGCCACTTCTGCTGTACCGCTGGGTAGACGCCTGAGTTCAGTCTCGGCTCCTCAGCGAAGACATAGCTGCGTTTGCGTCCGCATCCTCCCTTTATACCCACGTGGTGAGGCGGGGATACGCTATGCAAATTCCGCAGACCCATGGCATTTCTTGCCATTGGCTCGTTTTTCAATACTCGAAGAGGATTGGCTTCTAAGCGAAACCCCCATTCTCCGTCATCCGACGTAACGTCTCCGTTCCCTACTCAGGGAACGAGGGTTACATCCGTAACCGAGACGTTTTCAGCTGTTTTATGATATATAATGAGGGTTAGCATAAAGGGCACATCGTCGACAAAATGTATCGGTGCTCCAGAATGATCACAACTGTCTACAGAAATAAGTAACAACTTAAAGGAGATCCAGACGTTTGGCAGGAGGTGTGTGTGTAAGCAGTGATGGGTTTTGGCAACGTACAGGCAACATTAGCGATGTTTCAAGATTCCAGGAGATTCTCAAGGGGTTAAATTGTGCACCTTGCCAGCATAATTGAACAGAGTAGTTTTACATTAATTCAGTCAAAGGGGAATTTGTTGAGTGTTTTATAAATCCCAAGCTTGGCTGACTCCCCACATAATTCTCATGTCATTTTCTCGTTTTAAAGAAATGATGAATTCTTTCCAAAGAGTTTCGTCAGTTTATCAAATTCTTTTATTTAAAAGAAAAAACGCATGGTTCTTGTGTTTTGTATTCTCCTGGTCTCATACCATTTCCCTGCGCTTTGGCTCGAGGTGACGGTGTGATGAGTGAGAAGCTTTCATAGTTCAGTAGGGTTTTTCTGTTCAAAAGAGCAGGCACATTGATCAGGCAGCTCTTAGGCCAAGAATAAAACCCTGACGGCAGGCGGGATTTGCAGCTAACGGCTCAGTCTCGTTGAAGCACGAAGACACACGCGCACACCTCACCACAGCCATCACGATAGGCGATGTAAGTGTTAATGATTCTAGGGAGGCGTGCAAATTTCTTTCTCCAGACATTTCAGTCAGAGGCTAGGACACACGTTATCCCAATAATGTCACTAGCGAGCTCCTCTAAACTCTGGCTTGGTTTGGGGTCTTGTCAGACCTCAGATTATCTGTGAATCTAACATTTTATAAACCTGAACCGCTTTTAATTTAAACGCACCTAGAGGGATGTTAAAACAAGGGAGAATGGGAAACACAGATGTGCTCTCTCTGGTGTATGAAATGGATGTGGACAGGCGAGCTATGAGGAAGCCATCACTCTGGTTTTCTGAGAGTACAGAGGACTGAAGAAAAAAACTAGCATATACAGGCTATTGGATTAGCCATCATGGGCTTAATTGGTTTGTGATCTATTTATAGAGTGATTTAGCACCATGTAAAACTCCTCTGAGACGCACACTAATACAGTATGTATTTCATTAAGGATTTAGAGCATCTTATTCAAATGTGTTTTGACAAGAGTTATATTTTAAAGAGATTCATCATCTCATTGAAAAAATAAATGAATAAATAAAATGCA
Organism: Tiaroga cobitis; assembly: GCA_030578255.1. Taxonomy (NCBI): domain Eukaryota; kingdom Metazoa; phylum Chordata; class Actinopteri; order Cypriniformes; family Leuciscidae; genus Tiaroga; species Tiaroga cobitis. The sequence goes on from CM060603.1 coordinate 29,208,388, forward strand.
TTGTCAACGTGCATTTTTCAAATGCCATACAAATGTTTGATATAAAAGGTAAATAACTAAACTGTTTAATGAAATTTGCATAATGTTATATACAAATGTGTATTTCTTGTCTATCTATAAATGACAGGAACGTCTGTCTGTCTGTGTGTCTGTGTGTGTGTGTCTGTCTGTCTGTCTGTCTGTTAATCGAATATCTCTCAAACCGTTAGTCCAATGGATTTCAAACTTGACGGGTGTCTTGCTACGGTCACGGGTAAGTGCAGTGCCGAGTTTGACGTTGTTTGGATTAGAAATGCAAAAGATATTGTTGAATATATCGGTAAAAGAAGCACACATTGCAGTTGTGGTTTAAAAATAAACATTCTGACATTAGAGAGGGTTGTGGTTTAAAAATAAACATTCTGTCAGCTAAACATTAAAGGGTTAGTTCACCCAAAAATGAAAATTAAGTCATTAATTACTCACCCCCATGCTGTACCAACCCCGTAAGGCCTTCGTTCGTCTTCGGAACACAAATGAAGATATTTATGATTAAATATGAGAGGTTGATCACTCCTCCATAGGCTGCCTAAGGGATTGAAACTTGACGGCCCAGAAAGTCATTAAAGAAAATGTTTAAATATTCCATGTCGCAACAGTGGCTCAACTATAAGTTTATCAAGCGACGAGAATACTTTTCGTGCGAAAAAACAAACAAAAATAACGACTTTATTCGAAATCTCTTTAAGTCTCGTTTCAGGCCTACAAAGAAGAAAAGGAATAGTCGAATAAAGTCGTTATTTTTGTTTGTTTTTTCGCACAAAAAGTATTCTCGTCGCTTGATAAACTTATAGTTGAGCCACTGTTGGGACATGCAACGTTTATTGCAATGTAATTATAAATTTTTTACAATGTAATTATTCATTTATTACAGTGTTATTATACATTTGTTACATTATTATTATACATTTGTTACATTATTATTTTGTTACATTCTTTTTGAAAAAGTAGCGATTCTTTTTTAAAAAGTAGTGATTCTTTTTTCTGAAAAAGTATCGATTCTTGAAAAAAGTATCGATTCTTTTTGGAAAAAGTATCGATTCTTTTTGAAAAAGTAGCAATTCTTTTTGAAAAAAGTAGCGATTCTTTTTTAAAAAGTAGCGATTCTTTTTTAAAAAGTAGCGATTCTTTTTGAAAAAAGTAGTGTAAAAAATGTAATTATACATTTGTTATAGTCTTATTATACATTTATTGCAATGTAATTATGTTTATTACAATATAATTATACATTTACTACAGTGTTAATATACATTTTTTACAATGTAATTATACGTTTATTACAATGTAATTATATATTACAGTGTTATTATACATTACAGTGTTATTATACATTTGTTACATTATTATTATTATACATTTGTTTCATTATTTTGGAAAAGTAGCGATTCTTTTTGAAAAAGTAGCGATTTTCGGAAAAAGTAGCGATTCTTTTTGAAAAGTAGCAATTTTTGGAAAAGTAGCGATTCTTTTTGAAAAAGTATCGATTCTTTTTGGAAAAGTAGCGATTCTTTTTGAAAAAAGTATTATTTTAAATAAAAAAAATGTAATTATACATTTGTTACAGTGTTATTATATATTTATTACAATCTATTTATACGTTTATTACAATGTAATTATACATTACAGTGTTATTATACGTTTATTACAATGTATTTATACATTTACTACAGTGTTATTATACATTTATTACAATGTAACTATATGTTTTTTTACAGTGTTATTATATATTTATTACAATGTAATTATACATTTATTACAGTATTATTATACATTTATTACAATGTAATTATACATTTATTACAGTGTTATTATACATTTATTACAATGTGATTATACATTTATTACAGTGTTATTATACGTTCATTACAATGTAAATATACATTTGTTACATTATTATTATACATTTGTTACATTATTATTTTGTTACATTATTCTTTTTGAAAAAAGTAGCGATTCTTTTTGGGATAAAGTAGCGATTCTTTTGGAAAAAAATAGCGATATTTTTTGGAAAAGTAGCGATTCTTTTTGAGAAAAGTATTGTAAAAAATGTAATTATACATTTGTTACAGTCTTATACATTTATTGCAATGTAATTATACGTTTATTGTAATGTAATTATACATTTATTACAGTGTTATTATATATTTATTACAATGTAATTATACGATTATTACAATGTAATTATTCATTTGTTACATTATTATTATACATTTGTTACATTATTATTATACATTTGTTACATTATTATTTTGTTACATTCTTTTTGAAAAAAGTAGCGGTTCTTTTTAAAAAAAGTAGTGATTCTTTTCTGAAAAAGTATCGATTCTTGTAAAAAGTAGCGATTCTTTTTGGAAAAAGAATCGATTCTTTTTGGAAAAAGTATCGATTCTTTTTGAAAAAGTAGCAATTCTTTTTGAAAAAAGTAGCGATTCTTTTTTAAAAAGTAGCGATTCTTTTTTAAAAAGTAGCGATTCTTTTTGGAAAAGTAGCAATTCTTTTGGAAAAAAGTAGTGTAAAAAATTATACATTTGTTAGTCTTATACATTTATTGCAATGTAATTATATGTTTATTGCAATGTAAATATACATTTATTACAGTGTTAATATACATTTATTACAATGTAATTATACGTTTATTACAATGTAATTATATATTACAGTGTTATTATACATTAAAGTGTTATTATACGTTTATAACAATGTAATTATATATTTATTACAATCTATTTATACATTTTTTACAGTGTTATTATACTCTTATTACAATGTATTTATACATTTATTACAGTGTTATTATACATTTATTACAATGTAATTATACATTTATTACAGTGTTATTATAAATTTATTACAATGTAATTATACGTTTATTGCAATGTAATCATACATTACCGTGTTATTATACGTTTATTACAATGTAAATATACATTTGTTACATTATTATTATACATTTGTTACATTATTATTATACATTTGTTACATTATTATTATACATTTGTTACATTATTATTTTGTTACATTATTCTTTTTGAAAAAAGTAGCGATTCTTTTTGGGAAAAGTACCGATTCTTTTTGAAAAAAATAGCGATATTTTTTGGAAAAGGAGCGATTCTTTTTGAGAAAAGTACTGTAAAAAATTTAATTATACATTTGTTACAGTCTTATACATTTATTGCAATGTAATTATACGTTTATTGCAATGTAATTATACATTTATTACAGTGTTATTATATATTTATTACAATGTAATTATACGTTTATTACAATGTAATTATTCATTACAGTGTTATTATACATTTGTTACATTATTATTATACATTTGTTACATTATTATTTTGTTACATTCTTTTTGAAAAAAGTATACATTCTTTTTTAAAAAGTAGCGATTCTTTTCAGAAAAAGTAGTGATTCTTTTTGAAAAGTAGCAATTCTTTTTAGAAAAGTAGCGATTCTTTTTGAAAAATTATCGATTCTTTTTGGAAAAGTAGCGATTCTTTTTTTAAAAAGTAGTGTAAAATTTTTTATTATACATTTGTTACAGTGTTGTTATATATTTATTACAATCTATTTATATATTTTTTTTTAAAGTAGCGATTCTTTTTGGAAAAGTAGCGATACTTTTTGAAAAAAGTAGCGATTCTTTTCGGAAAAAGTAGCGATTCTTTTTTAAAAGTAGCAATTCTTTTTGGAAAAGTAGCGATTCTTTTTGAAAAAGTATCGATTCTTTTTGGAAAAGTAGCGATTCTTTTTGAAAAAAGTATTATTTTTAATTTAAAAAAAATTTAATTATACATTTGTTACAGTGTTATTATATATTTATTACAATCTATTTATACGTTTATTACAATGTAATTATACATTACAGTGTTATTATACGTTTATTACAATGTATTTATACATTTACTACAGTGTTATTATACATTTATTTCAATGTAATTATATGTTTTTTTACAGTGTTATTATACATTTATTACAATGTAATTATACATTTATTACAGTGTTATTATATATTTATTACAATCTATTTATACGTTTTTACAGTGTTATTATACGCTTATTACAATGTATTTATATATTTATTACAGTGTTATTATACATTTATTACAATGTATTTATACATTTATTACAGTGTTATTATACATTTATTACAATGTAATTATACATTTATTACAGTGTTATTATAAATTTATTACAATGTAATTATACGTTTATTGCAATGTAATCATACATTACCGTGTTATACGTTTATTACAATGTAAATATCATTTGTTACATTATTATTATCCATTTGTTACATTATTATTATACATTTGTTACATTATTATTATACATTTGTTACATTATTCTTTTTGAAAAAAGTAGCAATTCTTTTTGAAAAAGTAGCGATTCTTTTTGGAAAAGTAGCGATTTTTTTTGGAAAAAGTAGCGATTCTTTTTAAAAAAGTATTGTAAAAAATTGAATTATACATTTGTTACAGTCTTATACATTTATTGCAATGTAATTATACGTTTATTGCAATGTAATTGTACATTTATTACAGTGTTATTATATATTTATTACAATGTAATTATACATTTATTACAGTGTTATTATACATTTGTTACATTATTATTTTGTTACATTCTTTTTGAAAAAAGTAGCGATTCTTTTTTTTAAAAGTAGTGATTCTTTTCTGAAAAAGTATCGATTTTTGAAAAAGTATCGATTCTTTTTGGAAAAAGAATCAATTCTTTTTGGAAAAAGTATCGATTCTTTTTGAAAAAGTAGCAATTCTTTTTGAAAAAAGTAGCGATTCTTTTTGAAAAAGTAGCGATTCTTTTTTTTTAAAGTAGCAATTCTTTTTGGAAAAGTAGCAATTCTTTTTGAAAAAAGTAGTGTAAAAAATGTAATTATACATTTGTTATAGTCTTATTATACATTTATTGCAATGTAATCATATGTTTATTGCAATGTAATTATACATTTATTACAGTGTTAATATACATTTATTACAATGTAATTATACGTTTATTACAATGTAATTATATATTACAGTGTTATTATACATTACAGTGTTATTATACGTTTATAACAATGTAATTATACATTTATTACAGTGTTATTATACATTTGTTACATTATTATTATTATACATTTGTGTCATTATTATTTTGTTACATGATTCTTTTCTGAAAAAGTAGCGATTCTTTTTGAAAATAGTAGCGATTCTTTTGGAAAAAAGTAGCGATTCTTTTTGAAAAAAGTAGCGATTCTTTTTGAAAAAAGTAGTGATTCTTTTTGAAAAAGTAGTGATTATTTTTGGAAAAAGTAGCGATTCTTTGTGGAAAAGTAGCAATTCTTTTTGGAAAAGTAGCGATTTTTTTTGAAAAAGTATCGATTCTTTTTGGAAAAGTAGCGATTCTTTTTGGAAAAAGTATTATTTTTAATTTAAAAAAAATTGTATTATACATTTGTTACAGTGTTATTATATATTTATTACAATCTATTTATACATTTATTACAATGTAATTATACATTACAGTGTTATTATACGTTTATTACAATGTATTTATACATTTACTACAGTGTTATTATACATTTATTACAATGTAATTATGTTTTTTACAGTGTTATTATACATTTATTACAATGTAATTATACATTTATTACAGTGTTATTAAATATTTATTACAATCTATTTATACGTTTTTTACAGTTATTATACGCTTATTACAATGTATTTATACATTTATTACAGTGTTTTTATACATTACAATGTAATTATACGTTTATTACAATGTATTTATACATTTATTACAGTGTTATTATACATTACAATGTAACTATACATTACAGTGTTATTATATATTTATTACAATCTATTTATACGTTTATTACAGTGTTTTATACATTTATTACAATGTAATTATATGTTTATTACAATATAATTATACATTTATTACAGTGTTATCATACGTTTATTACTATGTAATTATTCATTTTTACAGTGTTATACATTTGTTACATTATTACTATACATTTGTTACATTATTATTATACGTTTGTTACATTATTATTTTGTTACATTATTCTTTTTGAAAAAAGTAGCGATTCTGTTTGAAAAAGTAGCAATTCTTTTTGGAAAAGTAGTGATTTTTGAAAAAAGTACTGTAAAAAATGTAATTATACATTTGTTACAGTCTTATTATACATTTATTACAATGTAATTATACATTTATTACAATGTAATTATACATTTATTACAGTTTTAATATACATTTATTACAATGTAATTATACATTTATTACAGTGTTATTATACATTTGTTATATTTTTATTATTATGTTACATTGGGGCTCAGTGGTTCATGTAGGTTGTCTACAAACCAGAAGGTTGGTGGTTCAATTCCCGGTTCCACCTGACCAAGAGTCGAGGTGTCCATGAGCAAGACATCAAGACATCTAAAGAGATAAAACATGACAATCTGGGGCTCAGGTCAGGAAGCAGACAGACTGGCTAAACCGACCGTCTGCTAGCGGCCTCACGTCACCAAGGTCAGATAAATCCCATCACATAGAGTCTCTTTCACCTAGATGTCATCATATAGAGACTGTGTCTGTTCCCCGAATTTGGAACTCCAAAAAACGTCAGGTTAAAAATTTAATTGATGTTCAACAAATAAAAAACAGATATAATACAGATGAGCAAATGATAAAGCTTGGGTTGCTGAATATTCGATCCCTTACTTCAAAATCTCTCATAGTTAATGATATGATTTCAGATTATAATCTTGATATGCTGTGTTTGACAGAAACCTGGCTAAAACCAAACGATTACATTATTTTAAATGAGTCAACCCCACAAGATTACAGTTATAAACATGAACCTCGTCTGAAAGGCAAAGGGGGAGGTGTTGCTGTAATTTATAGTAATATTTTCAAAACCACTAAGAAATCTAGCTTTAAATATACTTCTTTTGAAGTATTGGTGCTTAATGTAAAAATATATAGTGTAAACGATAAATCACATTTGAGAATTATGCTGGCTACTGTATACAGGCCACCAGGGCACCATAAAGATTTTATCAAAGAATTTGCGGACTTCCTATCAGAATTAGTATTGGCTGCAGATAAAGTACTAATTGTTGGTGATTTTAATATACATGTAGATAATGAAAAAGATGCATTTGGATTGGCATTTAAAGACATTGTAAACTCAATTGGAGTTAGACAACACGTGTCAGGACCTACTCATCGTCGTAATCATACTCTAGATCTAATATTATCACATGGAATAGATGTTGATACCGTTGAAATTCTGCAGCAGAGCGATGACATCTCAGATCATTATCTAGTCTCATGTAAATTACATTTAGCCAAGGCTGCAAAGCCGACTCCGTGTTATAAATACGTTAGACCTATAACTTCTGCCACTAAAGATTGCTTTATCAATAATCTTCCTAATCAGTTTCATCATCTCAGCATCCCGGATAGCTTAGAAGAACTTGATATTGCAACAGAAACGTTTAACTCTCTCTTTTCCAGCACTTTAGACGCAGTTGCTCCGTTGCGCTTAAAGAAGATTAAAGAAAATAGCCCAACGCCGTGGTACAGCGAGCACACCCGGGCCCTTAAGAGAGCAGCCAGAAAAATGGAGCGCAACTGGAAGAAAACTAAACTAGAGGTATTTCGGATTTCATGGAAAGAGAGCTCGATTGCTTACAGAGAGGCTTTAAAAGCTGCTAGATCTGCTTATTTTTCAAACCTATTAGAAGAAAATAAACATAATCCAAGGTATTTATTTGAAACAGTGGCTAAACTAACGAAAAAGAAAGCTTCAAGCTCAGAAGTGTCCAAGCAACACAGCAGTGATGACTTTATGAACTTCTTCACTTATAAGATTGATAATATCAGGGACAAAATTATAACTATGCAACCGTCTACCACAGTATCGCATCAGGAAGTGCATTGTAGTCTCCCTGAGGAAAAATTTGATTCATTTGTTGCTATAGGAGAGGAAGAATTCTGCAAACTCGTTAATTCATCTAAATCGACAACTTGTATGTTAGATCCTATACCGACTAAGCTACTGAAAGAGATGTTTCCAGAGGTCATATATCCTCTTCTTAATATCATTAATTCATCTTTGTCTCTAGGATACGTACCAAAAACCTTTAAACTGGCTATGATAAAACCGCTTGTTAAAAAAACACAACTTGATCCTACAGAATTAGTCAATTACAGGCCGATCTCGAATCTGCCTTTTCTGTCAAAGATATTAGAAAAAGTAGTATCTTCACAACTGTGTTCCTTTCTAGAAAGAAATGATATCTGCGAGGATTTTCAGTCCGGATTTAGACCGTACCATAGCACTGAGACCGCTCTCATTAGAGTCACAAATGATTTGCTCTTATCATCCGATCGTGGTTGTATCTCTCTATTAGTGTTACTCGATCTTAGTGCTGCATTTGACACAATTGACCACAACATTCTTTTAAATAGACTAGAAAACTATGTGGGCATTAGTGGAATTGCACTAGCATGGTTTAAATCATACTTATCTGACCGTTATCAGTTTGTAGCAGTAAATGAAGAGATGTCTTATCGATCACAAGTTCAGTATGGCGTACCACAAGGCTCAGTACTAGGACCGCTGCTGTTCACTCTGTACATGCTACCATTAGGAGATATCATTAGGAAACATGGAGTTAGCTTTCACTGTTATGCCGATGATACTCAGCTGTATATTTCTTCAAAACCCAACGAAACTTACCAATTCACAAAATTAACGGAATGCATAGCTGATATAAAAAATTGGATGACTAGTAATTTCCTACTACTAAATTCTGAAAAGACAGAGATTCTAATTATTGGACAAAAAACTTCCACACGTAATAACCCAGAATACTGTCTAACACTTGATGGCTGCTCTGTCAAGTCTTCGTCGTCGGTTAGGAACCTGGGTGTGCTCTTTGAGACCAACCTTTCTTTTGAAAGCCACGTGTCTAGTATCTGTAAAACTGCATTTTTCCATCTTAAAAATATATCTAAAATACGCCATATGCTCTCATTGGGAAATGCGGAACAATTAGTCCATGCGTTCATGACCTCAAGGCTAGATTATTGTAATGCTCTACTGGGTGGTTGCCCTGCACGCTTAATAAATAAACTACAGCTAGTTCAAAACGCCGCAGCTCGAGTTCTTACCAGAACCAGGAAATATGACCATATTAGCCCGGTTCTGTCAACACTGCATTGGCTCCCTATTAAACATCGTATAAATTTTAAAATATTGTTGATTACCTACAAAGCACTAAATGGTTTAGCTCCGCAGTACTTGAGCGAGCTCTTAACGTATTATAGTCCTTCACGTCCATTGCGATCTCAAAATTCCGGTCAGTTGATAATACCTAGAATATCTAAATCGACTGCAGGCGGTAGATCCTTTTCCTATTTAGCACCAAAACTTTGGAACAGTCTTCCTACCATTGTCCGGGAAGCAGACACACTCTGTCAGTTCAAAGCTAGACTAAAAACACATCTCTTTGACCTAGCATACACATAACGCACTATAGACTTCTATAAATTCAATGTTAGGCTGCATAGATTAGGTCAGCCGGAACTGGGAACACTTCCGTTAAATCTTGATGTACTCGCTACATCATAAGAAGAATGGCATCTACGCTAATATTAGTGTCTTTGTTTATCCCGAGGTTTTCCCGCAGCCTGCCGGATCCAGGCCGTGTCCAGATCTGACGAAGGAGATCCGCCTGGACCCGATGACAATGCAGTGCTGAAGTATCCACTATCCTCTCCCTATGAAGGATCCCTTTCCCACTCTACAGATAAAGCGTTGTGAATTCCGGCTCGCGTACCCCGAAGTGATAAAATAAAACAAAATTCTGTATCAAAATTTATAGGCAAGAAAAGTAGTTTGTTTAGGCTGGGTTGTATGAATTATAAACCTGCGCACATATTTTAAAAAGCACATAACTATAGAATCAATTCTGAATGAGCATGTGAACGCCGTCAGCGTTAATCACAGGTTCGCGTTTAAAAGTCTGATCATTTCGACGGAGGTGAATCAATCAAAGTTAACTTTAGCTGGAAATAACATTATTCAAGAACCGCTATAATGCCAAAACAATCTGTTACCTTAAATTATATGTTTATCTCTGTAAAGCTGCTTTGAAACAATCCATTGTTAAAAGCGCTATATAAATGAAGATGACTTGACTTGACTTGACTAACCCCAGCTGCTCCCAACGAGCTGGATGGCGCCTTGCATGGCTGACACCGCTGTCGGTGTGTGAATGAGTGAGTGAATGGGTGAATGTGAGGCAATATGTAAAGCGCTTTGGTGGTCATTGGGTCTGTGAAAGCGCTATATAAATGCAGTCCATTTACCATTTACCATTTACATTATTTTGTTACATTATTCTTTTTGAAAAAAGTAGCGATTCTTTTTTTAAAAAGTATTGTGAAGGAATGTAATACATTTGTTACAGTCTTATTATTCATTTATTACAATGTAATATGTTTATTACAATGTAATTATACATTTATTACAGTGTTATTATACATTTATTACAGTGTTTTTTTATACATTTGTTACATTATTATTATTCATTTGTTACATTATTATTTTGTTACATTATTCTTTTTGAAAAAAGTAGCGATTCTTTTTGAAAAAGTAGCGATTCTTTTTGAAACGCTTAATGTTATCGTTTTTCTCAGAGTTTAGGCTCTTGTGTAATAGTAGCCTAGGCTGTTCAGCAACTCAAACATACCAAACCAACAATTACTAAAAACACACAAAAACTGATTTTGCACGGGCATTGCACTAGTTATTATAATTTGAGTAACATGATTTCATGTTGTTTCAGAGATGAAAATGTATGTCATTCAGTGTGTATCCAATAATTGTATTTTTGAAATGATCCCCTTTTTTTCTTTCTTTATAGTCTCTGAATGTGTTTATTTGACCTAATTTAAAAACCTGGTAGAAAAAAAATGTAGGCTTTAATTATGTCGCATGTCCATGCACTTTTTCAGAAATGTGATGTTAACCATGTTAAAAAAAATTGGCAAGAGTGAACTCTAGTGTGTACCTCAATCAGACGGTCTTAGCATTTATACTTTATACTTTTTACTTGAAGTTTCTTTATAATCAGCTGACCGTAAAAAGTGATCAGTTGACTTAACTTTAAAAAAGTGAGGAAACCCCTTACCTTAAAATTATTACGTAATAAACTTCATGCATAATTGAACAAAAATAAGTTATGTGAACATGACAATTCCACATAACTTAATTTTATTAACTTAAGTAAATGTACTTTGTTACTGTCCACTTCTGATTATTGAGTACTGTACTTAAGTACACTTTTTGAGTATCTGTAGACAAATATCGTACTTTTTACTTCACTACATTTCTGTCAAGGGCCTTGAGTAGAAAGTAGTAACGTCAGTCAGGGGATGATTTTGGTTGGAAATTAAAGTCGGGTTGACATTAGAACCCGACGTCGGATTGACTTCAACATCCAACGTCAGATTTTGGTTGGAAATATGGAATACGGGGAGAGCGCGTAAGTGTTTTTTTCTTAATATCCAGTGAAATTGTATATTCATTTCAATCAATGTTTCATCAACAAATTTGCCTGGATTAATAAATAAGCAAATATAGTGGACAATATAATCAGGACACGGAGGCGCCGGCGCGTGAACTGGAGCGCGTAAATGAACAACTCCAAGTATAAGCTACTTGCCTCACAGACCTGTATATCTATAGAAAGCTTGAAATGTGTACTTTTAAACAAAACAATTAAAAACTAAAAAAAATTGGCTACTCTCTGCATATGTAGGCTAATTCATATGAAGTGTGCATTTCTCTCTATAGGTACGTTCACTACTGCGAAGATGGCGAGTCTGCATCGTCAACTTTATCCAATTTATCAACTTTATCAACAATTCAAATGTTTCATGCATAATCATTACTTTCGCCGGTTCTTTGTGGCAAGCTTCATTTCAGGTGTTGCGTGAAATGCGCCCAAGTAGCAGTGCTTCGCCTGTGCTTCCACCCTATATAGTCCCAAATCAACTGCCTAGGAAATCACCTAGTCTTAATTTGTATTGCTATTTGTACTCGTTGTGAATAAGCAGGCCACAAGAAGTAATTATTTTTATTATTTTTACAACAAAGGATTCCATTAATTATGCTAAGCTGCCAGACTAAGACAATGCATGCACTGAGACAAAAATGCATTTGCCCACCTATTTAAATGTAGGGGAGACAGTGAATAACCCCAATTTCAAAAAACGGTGGACTGTTCCTTTAAGTAAAAATCGGTCTTTGCAACTTTTACTTGTAATGGAGTAATATTTGACCAGTAGTGTCTGTAGGCTACTTTCACTCAAGTAAGGAAGTTGTGTACTTTGTCTGTTAATAATTCTAAGGCAACAAGTTTCCTCTTTTTTTTTTAAGTTAAGTCAAATGATCACTTTTTACAGTGCATACGATTAGGAAAAGTCAAGAAGTATAAAAAAATATTTTGAGCCATTAAAAGGGCACTGGGGTTTCCAAACAGAGCATGAGGATTAACAATCAATTTCAGTCCTAAACCTTGAAGAAATGTGTTAGTTTCATAATTTGAACATTGATCATTAGCATTACACATATTTAAAAAGGTCAACATATTTTGTGTAATTTCTACTTAAAAGCTTGAATTGAAGTTCTTACTTAACATACTCACATTTGTACATTTCATTAGTTACATATTAAAGCACATAGAAATTTCCATTTGTTAATTCTGATAATTAACTTCAGCATCTCTAATACCATCAAGCCTTTTTACCTCCATTGCCTGGTTGCTGTTATCCACGCTGGCCACTCACAAAACCACCCACTGTCACTTCTGTGTCCACGCGCCGTTTCCAGACATCAGTGCTGGGAGTTGAACCTGTTCCATGAATAAGTGATGGGGCTGGGAAAAAAAGAAAGAAAGCAAGCGTACAGGAGAGAACCCAGAGAAAGAGAGAGAGAGAGAGACCAGGCTCAAAGGGAAAGCAGACAGGATATCCGTCAGAGCTAGCTGCACTTCGTTGGGCATGAGAAGTGAGGAAGAAGGGAATGGGACGGGGACACCTGCCTGTTCTCTGGCCAGCAGAGCATGCCTGTGCCAGTCAGCTCTCTCAAGATGAGTTCATCTCACCTTGGGCAGGACTGCATTGCGGGGCCTGTGAGGGCAGCTGGCAGCCCAGCCAAGTCTCACTGCTCAGGGACACGTCTGGCACACCCTGCCCGCTAACTGCCTGAGAGTGTGTCATTCGCCTGGCCATTTATTTCCGGCAGACACAAATCTTTTTCCTTTAATTATGCTGATAAATGAAACTGGATACCAGAGATAAGATTTATTGCCAAATGTACAAATGGAGAAAATTTAGAAATCTTGTATAAAATATACAAAAGGTACAAGCGGTCATTGCCATTGTCATTAACCTACACATTAATTCCTACACTGAAAAAAAAATGGTAACCTAATAATAATTACGTCTATGGGTACGTTTAAAAACGATGTTGTCAAATGACCCCTGTTCATTTGCAAAAACAACTAAAAACACAGTATTATGCCCCCATGCCAGGCCAGTTGTTACAATGGGATGCAGCAAGGATGAAACAAGATCTACGTGCAGCAGCTTTATTTAAAGATTAATTCAAACCTTCACAAAATAGGATCACGGGTACAGGAACAGGACAACCAACTACATGTAAAATTTACAACAGACAGAGAACAAAACAGAACACAGGGTTTAAATAGACAGAACTGAAGAGCAAATTAACAAGATACACCTGAACTGAACTAACAATCAATCAAACACCATAGAAACAAACAGGCAGGGGGCGGAGAAAGACAGAACTGAACTAATTGACAGAACACCAAAACAGACTGACAATGTGACACCAGTAGTTGCTGATGTCACTTTGTAAAAAAAACACTATGCAACTGTAGACTGAACACGTAATATGCATAAGCACGATGTCATCTTTTTCACAAATTCGCGGTTTAGCGATAATGGTATAGTTTTCAAAAACTTGCACTAAAAACGTGTATTTTCAGGCCCCCAAAATGCAGTTGTCGTATAAATGAACATCCAAAATGCATAAAAAGTTTTCCGTTTTTAGTTATTTAGTTTTATATCGTGTAAATGGCCCTTAAATGAACTGGTTTTATTCAAGTCAAAAATATTACTTAAAGGGATAGTTCACCCAAACGGATGATTAGTTCACCCAAAAATGAAAATTCTGTCATAATTTAATGATGTTGTTTCAAGTTGTTTCAAAACTGTATGAATTTCTTTCTTCAGAAGATATTTTGAAGAATATGGGTGACCAAACAGTTGATGGGCCCTATTTACTTCCATTGTATATTTTTTTCCCCTTCAATTTCCAGTCAATAGGACCTATCACATATTTGGTGACTGACATTCTTCAAAATATCTTATTTTTTGTTCAGCAGAAAAAAAGACAATCATACAGGTTTGGAACAACTTGATGGTTAGTAAATGATGTCAGAATTTTCATTTTTGGGTTAACTATCTCTTTAATATTTCTGAATCAACCTAAATAGATTCATTCAATAAAAAACTGCTCTTTAAGATAAAAATTGTAGGTTAACACTTTTTACCGTGCAGATTATGAATTAATATTTTTCACCAAATTATGTGGCTGTGCTAACTTAGAATCGCAAATGTGACTTTTTCCATAAAATCCTTTTGTTATAATAAAAATAGATGATAGAGTTAATTTAGCCAACAGATAAAAACACACATTCTTTTTTCAAAGTGTGTGCATGCTAAGCTATATTTACCTGTGATAACCCTTCAAATTTTGACACATGGTGTGTTATGTCACGTTTGATTTTTCTGGCGAGTAGACACTAAATGCAGAGAGGTGAAATAGTGTGATAGTGTTTTTTTCTCTGCTATATCTCAACATTACAATCTGGCCTTCTCTGCATTGCACACAAACTCCCGCACACCAAGCTCAGGACGCCCACAGAAGTTACCCTTGCCCTCAACTCTGAGCACCATGCACTGCACCTCCTTGCTTTGCCATGTCAAAATGAAAGAGTAAACAAAGGCCCCCAATTCCCCCAACTGCATTAATCATTCAAATGACGTATTGGCATTCTTCAGACTCGACTGCCTTGCTTCCAAATTAACACCTCCAGGTTCAAGGGAATAGAAATTAACTGAATTATCTGGCAGGCGCAGATGTCCTAGCGTGCCCCCACCCCCCCACACACATGTACCCTCGCTGATTTAATATGCCCTAGGAATAGCTGTGATGCTGAAAAAGTGCTAATGGTCAAGAAATCATTCATGACATGTAACAGATAGGCTACTTTTTTGGAAACAACTGGCCTTTTTTTTTTTACTTTCTATTGTCATTAAGTGCAATTTGCCAGTCGCATATATTAGCCACATGGGCACACACACACACACACACATATATATATATATATATAGTATCTCACAAAAGTGAGTACACCCCTCACACTTCAGCAAACATTTTAGTATATCTTCTCAAGGGACAATACTACAGATATGAAACTTGGATATATAGCTATATTAGAGTAGTCAATGTGCTGCTTGTATAGCAGTATATATTTACTGTCCTCTGAAAATAACTCAACATACAGCCATTATTGTTAAAATAGCTCCAACAAAAGTGAGTACACCCTAAGTGATAGCTGTACTTCGTTTAACCATGCAGAGCCACATGTTCTATTGATCATGTTTGTGTTTTTGTCTGCTTGACAGGACCATAAAATTACATACAGAAATGTAAACATTAAAAACACTAATTATAATTAATATATATATATACTTTGTAATTATAATAATACAATTGTAATACAATGTTTTGCATATTGAGATTTATTTATTTATTTATTTATTTATTTTTTGTAAAGGCAGTTATTCATGTTTTTAATGTTTACACTTCTCATGTCTGGTCCTTGAAAAAAAAAAAAAGAGGGAAAAAATTAGTTGACTTGCACAAAACAAGTGCATCCCCCCTCTCGCTGCTGACTTCACTCCTTTTAATGCCTGTCTTACAGCATCCGTTGGAGTACTTCCTGCTGAAAATGCCACTTCACTGACAAATTAATTATTCTAATGATAGGCCACTACTCAACAGTGCTTTTTATACTTGTGTAGGAGAGAGAAAGTAGAAAGGGGGGGGGGGGGGGGGGGGGGGGGGGGGGGGCATAAAATACAGAGTCAGTCTGTATTGTGGTAGGAGTGACAGTAATACAGCATGTGAAATGTAGGTGAGGAGAAGGGTGAATTACAAAAAAGTGAAAGATGAAACGACAACGAGAGACTGGAGCTTTTCAGTAATGTGATACAAAATAATATAATTTTTATCTCATTCAGCTTTTGTATCAGTATTTTTTGCAATAATTTTTCCCCTATATTCTTTGTGGAATACCTTTTTTAATCTAAGACATTTTTTTTAATACAACAAACCATAACTATGTTTTTATTGTTTTTTTCTGTCAGATTAAAATAAATTAAAAAGGCATCTTTGGTGCAGAAAAAGGATTTATTTAGAGTTCCAGCAATCTCATACCTATATCGGTATCAATACTGACAGTTATTTTATGGACAGGCTGTCTGTCAGACGTAACTAATCCAAATTCAAATTGGCAAAAAGCACCATAAAAGTATCACAGGACATTATTTCATAGGACATTATTTTCCAAGACTTCTGAAGCTATGCAATGGTGATAGAATTATTAAATCTAAGATTGGTGTGACAATTAAATCAGAAAAGCCACTAAGTCCATCTCTAGAGGTGGTCTAAGTACAGTTATCTTTATGTCTGCAGTGCAGTTTTCTTCTAGTGTTCACATTGCATCTTATTTTTTATGTATTACAAATCTAATGTATAAAAACAACAGGAGTTGTGTGGATAGTTTACATCATTTCATTTAGAACTATAACATTTCAGTCAAAATAGACTTGAAAGCTAACAAATTACAACATAAATATATTAGAATTTGTGCAACGCAATTCTAATATTTAATGTAATATTTTGATTATAAAGATTTTACAATAAAAGTTCTACCCTTGTGTGGATTATATATACTATACGACATCTATATTATAATATGTACTGTAAATACTTTTTTTTTTTTTTATGTATTGGAATTACTTTTAATTTTGCCCCTGCGTTATTTAGTAGTTCGTAGTTAATCATTTATTTAGTCACTTTGTGTTTATTTACACATACATGTACAAGTGTAATCTTGATTAGTGAGGTATAGATATCCAGAAGTTCCATATCAGGAGAGAAAAAGTGGGATTGATTTATTAGATTTACCAGAGGTTTCCAACAAGAAGCCATGAACAACAGCACAGATCTCAGGTAGAGTTATTTTGGGAGAAGTGCTGTGATGGACCCAAGCTGGAATAAATAACTGAGAGGACAGGATAGTCAGAGAGATGAAAGAAGAGAAAAGAGCAGCAGAAGAATCATCTTCAAGAACATCTTCTTTTGGTGACTCCAGTGAGTTTTTAACCTGAAGTGGGTCAGAGCTCCCTGCACTCCTCCGCTGTGATTGCATCCCTGCATGTTACACTCTTCGTTTTTGCCCCTCACTTGCCCCCGAGCCTAAAAAGAGAGGTACAACTGCTCTCACTTCATGGCAGCTGCATGTCTTTACGTGGTAATTTGAAAACTGAATAAACAGTTGCTACAGGAACTGTTTCTCCCCATTTCCTTTTTTAATCTTTTGTGCGACGCAGCTCTGAAATCATGTAAGCCCTTATGAAAAATGAATGCAAGTGAAGTTTTTCCCCCTTTGTAAAGAGAAAATGATCTCCAAATCACTTTCCTCCTCCTCCTCATCCTCCCCGCCAGTGCGGTGTTGTGACAGCCATTACAAGAGAAGCATCTCTCCAAGTCTTTACAAGAGAAGCATCTCTCTTGTCTTTGGGAAAAAAAGGTGCTGCCACTTTAAGGGAATTCTTGAGGCGATGCCAAGCAAGTGACTGCAACAGTCCCCTGGCATCACAAGATGCCTGCCCAGGGCTCTATTTGCATACCATTTTCAGGGCATGGCTCTCCTTTTTTATTGTTTTTAATCAGTGCAGGATGTCAACAAAATAAATGAAGTTGCAAGCTGAAGTGAAATTTTTATCACGTCGGGGGATGTGCATTTTCTTCCATTCATCACGGGCCATATTGAGAGAGTGAAATTTCAGAAAATGTGGTAATCAATGGAGGAGCTCCATATGGCGGGGATCAAAGGTGTCACAGAGTGTGTGGTTCTGCTTTATTGCCAGCCAGTACTGTTAATTGGACAACAAGATCAGAGGCAATATTAAAATCCAATTAAATTGATATGAACAGATTGCCAAGTGATGTACACTAATGTATAATTGAGTATCAAGCAAATGCGAGTCGGCCGTCTTGTGCTCTACCTCCTGAATAAATGATGGAGCCGTAGAGGACAGAAACAAGTTTGCGCATTAGCTCCACCACTCTGGGCTTTCATTTGTTCGTTTCTTTGCAGCTGATCCGCTTTTTTCTGGCTGGTACTCTTAAATGCCTATCTTCATTTTGAATGTCTTTTTTTCTTTTTATTTTTTTGAGTTTGAGTTTGCATATACAGTTAGAGCGTGCTCGCCCTTGCATGTTCGAGGGTAGCCACGGGGTCAAGATCCGTCTGTAGCATTTCAAACAACGGGATTCCATCATAATGCTTTTGATTTCTGTACAATACAACCTTAAGTTGGGCTAATCTGGTATAAAAACTCCGTCTGATCATTATGCTTGAGATTCGGTGATACAAAGTGCCCTTTAAAACAGAAATAAAGAGGATATGGGGCTGGTGTTGTGACACCGTTTAGCAGACCGCTGAGACCCGGATCAAGGTGACATTTCCTGATAAGGTAAACTTGGAAGACGGCCCAAAACAATCAAAGTTCATCAAAACCCAGTCATTTATTAATTGAATATTTTTAGGGCAACCTTAGGGCTTATAGCAGTCGTTCTAATACATGGCACAGGGGGATGATAAGGAGATTTACATACCTAATTATAATGACATTTCAGGGGCCTTGAGATGGTTGATTCATTTTAAATCACGTCTTTGCCGTTCGCCACGGTTTTGAGGGGGGGGGGGGGGGGGGGGATGGGGGGTCGGGGATGGGGGGCTTGTCCTGATGGGTAATGTGAGGGGCTGAGGGTGGTAGTGATGATGGGCAGAGCTGCCGCTTCATTAGAGCTGATGGAGGTTTGGGAGGAGCGGAGTCTGCGGTGCGTGTGCGTCTCCGTGCCCACAGCCATGCCCACACAAAGGGCCCACAGAGCAGGTGCTAACAAGGTCGCAGTGCCTCTGAGCCATCTGGGCAGAGCCTGGCGCATCGTTACTGCACCTCTCTTTGTGTGTCTGCAGCCACCTCCGCCAGCGCTCAAAAGAAATCAAAAGATGCTTGCTTTCTTTGGAGGATTGTGTGTTTAACTTGAGCGAAACAAAAGGAACTCTAATTGGTTTGGAACAATCTGTCGCTTGAATGCAAGGAGCAGTTGGCATGTGCTGAAATCATATACTTTCTTTTTTTTAAATTATAATCATTATTGCTTGCAGTGAACTGCATTTACTCACACAGTGTGGCTAACAGTCCATCTGTAAGAAGCTGTGAGTGTAAACATCCAGGAGTCGTCCCCAACTGCTGCTGGTTAGTTGTCGTTTATTCTCTGTGTAATTTTAGTACGGAGGGCCAAAGGTTCAAATCTGGGTAAATCTGGTTTTCCTTTTCTTTTCTTTTTTCTCCGTAACATCTGGAGGAAATTGGCTTTTCATGATCACAAACTGCCTTCAAATGTTGCCTAAGATTACGAAGGCCTGCCCATTGCACTAATCACAAATTACAAACCCAGAGGCTGGACACAGACCAAAATTTGTGCGGTGAGGAAAGGTTGGTGGGAAAAAAAAAGCTGCCACCGCTGGAGTCTAGTTTGTAATTTACGATTAGCTTGGACAAAACAATATGTGCTCAGTTCTGAATAGCTGGAGACTTTCATTTTCACATCGCTTTCCATTATTACTCTAAATATGTGCAGACAATGATTTGTTAGCATATGCTATGACACGCTCAGAGCAGTATGAATCTGATCTATCTCTTATGATGCCATTAGCATCGTAATCCTATACTTAGCTTTCTTCTATTTTACAGATTCTCTGTGGTCTGTCTCTGAAAGCCTTTTGGCTGTCATTATGTGGTTACCTGTTTTGCTTTTCTGGCATTCCTCCTTTGATTTTACCAATTGACATTTTTAAATGAAGGTATATAAATGGGGAATAATCAGTTGGCCAAAACTATAGTCTATAAAGGCACGCACCCACAGCCGGACCTTCTGACTCGATTTGCATTCCAAAACTATTTCAAATGCAACAGCAGAACGGTAATCTTTCTGTTTATTTAACGGATTTGAGGGTTCTGTTTTGTGGTCAACCATGTGGCATTCAAACAAACATGAAAGGGAAGGTTCATTCATAAAGAAACGGCAGCCTTATTACTGAAGGACCTACACACACGCAAGTGGGTGCACACACAAGCCTGCACTTATCCTCATTTACTAGGCTACTTCAGCTGAGTTAGAGAGCTATATACATAAAAATTCATTCCACAACCAGCTGTTTTAGATACATCCTGTTTTATTGTATTAGTGAAGCTAGTTTCCATTCAAGTTGCGAGAAAAATTTGATTATTTCAAAAAAGAAATTTTGATGACAGGCTTTGGCTGTCGCATTTCAGAATGACTATTCAGTCACATGACATTTTGATGTGCATCTAGAAATGTTTGTGGTAGGCCAGGGGCGTCGCCAGCCGATTTTGCCGGGGCTTCAGCCCCGAATGTTTTGAGTCAAGCCCCGAATGTAATGATGACTGTCACTGAGCAAATATGAAACTGGACAAACAATAGCCTATGTAAACGTCCGAAATCATAAGTTGCTTTATTTCATTGCGCTTTGGCTTTGCATGCATACAGCCTGTAAAAAATAGATCTTAAAAATAATCTAGCCTATAGAATACATTTCTTTGCTGTCGGTAGCCTATGGGCTACTCCGTTTCTTCCTCTCTGTTAAATATGCAGCAGCAGGTAGGGGAGGAGCTAGCACAGTCAACCGCAAGAGCGCGAGTTAACAACTGAGACAGTCAGCGAGCAGGAAAGAAAAAATTAAAGAAAAATTAAGCAAACGAGACTTTGGGGATTTTTCGGAAAGAAGTCAGTGGGTAAGAATTCAGTTTTTTTATCCTTAAAGTCTGAAGATAGATCATCATCTGGCTGGCTTTCACTGTAGGCCTATTTGTTTAACTAGCTAGTTGTTACCATAGGCTAACATTATAACGTTAGCACTTAGGCCTACTGGCATTTTCTAGTACAGAATCTCTTCCGGATAAAAACACAGGAGAAGAAGCTGAAACAAGTGATAGAAGATTGCTCACTCACTCAAATATAAAATAACGTGATCATCATCAAACATTAAACGTAAATCAAAAATCCGCTTAATATTATCAAAGGTGGACCACCTGTCCTGCATTTTGTGAAGCTGTGAAGAATGTGAAGCTTTGTTGTCCCGCGTCACGCAAGTCATAAGCAGTGTGCCTCATTTTAATTTTGTCTGCATCATTTTATTTAATCCTTTAAATTCCAATTCTAATGTTGCCTTTCTTTATGAAACTTACCAACATTCAAGTGTTGATAAAAAAAGAATGCATGAAGCTAATGAAATGTCTTTAAAATTAAAGTAAAGTTAAAGGTATTTTTTTAATAATAATAATATCTACATTTGAACATAATAGTATACTGCAAGTGCAAAAATAATTCATAAATACTGAACTATAACAAGTATAAGTTTGTTAACTTAAAGAAAACTTGCAAGTATAATTGCAGTATAAACTAGTAGTTTACTGACAGTACACTTCAGTGTGTACTTTCATAAACTAAAAAAATACTAATTGTATTAAAATAGTAAACTACTACTAGTATACTTATAAGTTCACTTGTAGTACAGATGCATTACAAATGAGAAACCTAGTTGTGTACTTAAAGTTTACTACTCTTACACTTATAATACATTTAAACGAATAATACTTATTCATAAAATGAACTTGAAGTATACTTCTTTTTCGTTAGGTAGCCAGAAACATTAGTTTTATCCCACTGCACTGAATACTTTCCTTGTTCATCAGGTGTTGTTTTCTCTAAGGATAACCAATAAGCATTAACATAAAATGTATGTGTGACTTGTTTTGTGTTTGTAGTTTGTAGTAAATATACACTTTGATTTGATTAAATGGTTTTGTAGAGGGTAGCAAAGATGAGCTGCAGACTGGGGAGGAGCCAGCAGCAGCAGTAGCAGCTGTGCCAGGATCAGACATGGAAACTGGTAACAATTAATCAGTCATTTTACTTTGGAGAAAGATAAAAGTGAAACACTGTTTATCCCAATGCTCCTAATGAAAAGTTTTTGACAGATGTACATTGAGAATTATATACAGTTCGATGCCATGGTGTGTCAATGAACGTAGACTAAAGTCATCCATGTATAGAGGGAATGCAATAACGTCACTTTCCCGCCGGAACACGCCCCCCTCAGCCGGACTGAGTGGCAAAAGAGCTGCTGCGTGGCTGGAGTTAATAGGGGAAACTGCGAAAACAAACTATTATCAGTTTAAACTAAAAGTTGGACTCGATATAGTGTTCCTTACAACTTATCAAAGATCCAGTGATCCATGGATATTGACATGCAGCCAGGAATTGTGTTTCCTGACATTTATATGTGCCTGATTTCGACGCCGGGGAAATAAATTAAGAAAATTTGCCTGTAAACGTTTTATATATATACAATATAGATAGGTCTAAATCCGAGTGATCACTTACATTAATGTTATACTGTATATCATCATATCGTCCAGCCCTGCTAAAACTTGTATAGTTTTTTGTCAGTGTTTATTTAAAAACATCCAATTATGCAGAATATAGTCTGTTCTGTAGCTTTTTGCAGTCTGTAAAAATATACAGTACCTCAGATTTCTGGTCAAATCTAGTTGTACAGTCAATCGCAAAGCTCTTTCCCGTTTTAGATGTGTTTTGTGTTTTTTTTTTTTTTAATTGTTACTGTAATAAAATAAAAAAACCTCTTCGAGTGATCCCTGTATTTACACAAAATGGTCTGGGCTAAGCCCCGGATGTCCTTCAATGCTGGAAACGCCCCTGTGGTAGGCTAAGTATGTTTTAGTATAAATTATGAGCAGTTAAATCTAAATTTTCTGAAGATACATGATCAGTTTATAGGATGAACAGATTTAATTTAGGCTTTTATTCACATTTTTATAAACATTTATCAACGCACACATCAGATATGGTAAACGGAAGCTCAAGAACATGATGCGTAAGAACAAACCTCATTGGTTCTTGCGGAAGCTCAAGCATGCTTACTTGACATTCGAGGCTCAGTCTGTACATCATACTGTATAAAGCGATCATGTCTCTTCAGAAAATTTGGACTAAACCGCTGGATTCATGTGGATTCGGTTTCTGATCACTTTATGAACTTGAACTTTTTGAAAAGACAAAGTGCATGGATTCACTGAAGGGACAGAAATCTCTCAGATGTCACTAAATATATCTTAATTTGTGTTTTAAAGATGAACAAACGTCTTTTGAGTTTGGAACGACATAAGGGTGCGTAAATTATATATATATATATAATTTATTTATTTATTTATGAGAACTAAACCTTTAACAAATGTATAATTTATTCATCTATTATTTTATATATTTGGATAGAACACTATTATAAAGTGTTACTTGTTTGTTCAACTTTTTCAGGAAGGTAGAAATCCAGAAGACATCCATAGCACTTCCAGAAGGATTTCCTAGATGGGTCTAATTAAATCTTTGGCACCCAATCTAGTATACACTCAAATCCAGTGCACACGTAAAGACAGCTATCCTAATCCATAGTGTTGAAAGCTGCCTATCTACAGTAATGCTGGACTGCGGTTAGACAACATCTGTGCAAAGACTGTTACACCTTTCCACGACTGGAATCCTCCTCCTTTGCTGTTCATTATTGAGCGATCTATCCTAGTTCATCTGCTGCAATCTCTGACTCAACAAGAGATAACAGATCTTAATAGTGACTATACTATAGACTCTTCCCAATCAGTTTTAAAGAACAGAGATGTCTTACAACAATGATGACGGATATTAAAATGCTGTCAAAATTCTGCTCATGCACTGCTCACCGGAAAATCCCTTGTATATCTCAGCACAATAGATGACATTTAGGCAGAAGGGGAAAAAAAGGGCTGAACTGGGCCTTTCTTGTGGGAAATCCTGCTACTGGCCTGAAATAACAGCATTATCTTGAGAAAATCCCAGATTAAGCAGACAGGTAGGAGCATGGCCGCGTTCCGGGAAGCGCACAGGGTGGAAATCGGGCAGAATGGTGAGAGGGTGCAAAGAGAGAGCACCACGGGGGGCTAATGCTCCCATCCCAGGCCACAGCTGATCCCCTCCTTGACTGACAGGGTGCTGTGCATGGGCCTGCATACAATACAGCCTACGGAGAGACAGACACAGCACAGCATGGCACAATCTCCCAGACTCCCCTGTGCATTCACAAGCATGTGCAGCACAACTGCAGAGCTCCACACATGTAATCATACACAAATGTGCAGTTGACAGAACTCATAATTATTTACGGTAGTTACGTAAAGCACTTGTTCACATTAGCAGGAGAAATCAACAATGACGTCACAACATTTTTTGAAGAAATCAACAAAATGCAATGATGTTCAAGGATGATATGCCACTCATTTGAATCCTTAAAGTCAAACACACACTTCAAGACTGAAGCTCATGCCATCGCGCACTTGAAGGCCCTGTCCCAAATGGCACCCTAAACACTTGCGGTCTTCCTCTAAATCTGCACTTTCGTAATGTACCGCCGCTTTGACTGTCGGGAAGAAGTCTGCTGCTCTGCAAAAGTGCGCATCGAGGGTGCATATCGACCGCAAAGGGGGAGCTTGCGAGCACCCTTCTGACACCTAAAATGATTCATGGACTTTTGTAAATCAAGACCGAAAGTGCACATGAAGTGTGTCATTTGGGACAGGGTCTTTGTAGCCTGTTTTGTACCATGTTGGTATGGACTATAGGGTACGGACTTTACTCGACTAGATGTGTCAGTTATAACATAATGCTTCTAATGGACTGTACAGTAGTTAATACGTGCACATACCAATGAGAGTTTTATCCTCAACAAATAACATTAAGGAACGACTTGTTTTTGCACATCACAGGGGGAAAAAGAGACAAAAATATTGATGAGACTGCACCCTTAGCACATAGCAACATTGGTGGGAAAATATGTAAAGTGTATGTTATGGATTAATTTAATGCAATATAAATAGGCATAACCATATCGAATGGAACCAAAAAGAATAT
Source organism: Tiaroga cobitis (assembly GCA_030578255.1). Classification (NCBI taxonomy): domain Eukaryota; kingdom Metazoa; phylum Chordata; class Actinopteri; order Cypriniformes; family Leuciscidae; genus Tiaroga; species Tiaroga cobitis. The sequence continues at coordinate 29,233,940 of CM060603.1, forward strand.
TATTATAGAATAATCTAGAATACTATGCATAGAAAGTTGAATTTACAAGCTATATTTACAAGCTTCAGAGTTTTTCAGCCTTAAAATTATTCATTTAAATAAAGATTTACATAATTGTTTGATCAGAGGTTCTCAACCTTTTTTTTACCTTTTTGACAAAATAATATTTGAAGGGCTCCCTATATAATAAGATATTAAAAGAACAATATAAATTTAGTCTTGTAGTGTGCATCCATATTACTCAACATAGAACCAGCATACTGTAAACTTGCATTCAATGTATGGGCTACAGTACTATATTCTATGTATTCATAAGACAATCTGTCAACTAACAAAGAAACTGGCACGTATTTAGCATTGATGATACAGGCAAAAAACTAGCCTATTCTCGACCGTTGATGACCTTGATAAACCCTGGGAATGCTTTTGAAAGTGGAGGCATGCAATAATTATTTTCTCTCATTCTTCATCCTGAGCCTCCCACTGAGGGAAGCATTACAAGCTTTCACTCAGCCCATCCTGAACATCCTTTGCTAATGATGGCCCACTATTACTTGTCAATGACCTTACACTCAAACACAGTTCGATTTACACTCTCTCCTCTGAATTTTACAGAAAGGATGGGTAACCTGAGGAATAATTGGATAAGCAAGGCCAATTAAATGGCTAAAAAATGAAAATGTGCTGATGGTGCCAAAAAGAGACAAGAAGAGAGCATTTTCTGTGCTTGATTGCCCTCACTCCTGAAAAGACGCAGGGCAGGGTGCATGTTTGGGCAAGAGAGAGAGAGAAGAAGGACTTGAAAAGGTTTGACTGCTTAGCCTAGTCCTTCAGCAGGACCCCAAGCACAGTAACCTTATATCAAAGACAGAGTGTCGAACAGGGAAGGGAACTACATTAATTATTAAAGCACTTTTGGTAACAAGCTGCGCGTCGGTAGATGCCTATTGTAAGGACGACTTCCTCCTGTTTCCAATTATCTACTTTTAACAGTCCTACAGCGCTGAGTTTCCCTGAAGCCCACGGACAGGTCTGGCTGCTCCACGGCCAAGTGAGTGAGAGGTGTGAGCTAAACCGTATAACGCTAACTGCTAACATAAGGCAAACTCACTATCTGTGTATCCACAGAGGAACAGACTGCGAGAGGAACCGGTTCATCCCAGCTTTCAGCCATAGAGTCGGCTACAATTATAATTGTTCACTTCAGGAACGCAGTACATGATCTCATTCAAAAAGCTGGTGGTTGACTCCACACATAGCAGAAATCACAACCTGTGCTGAAGGTCTTATTGGAAGGCATCTCAGGCACTCCAACAATTTATTCATTATCTGCCAGACTCGACAGCACCGGCCTGGAGTCTGCCAGTCAGATTTCTCTTATCAACTGTCTTTCGTTTTTTAGCATTTTCCACATTATTTGGTGTCTGTAATGCACTTCAGGGGACAGACGAACCATTCTAAGTTGTTCATATTCCATCAAGTATTTCAATGCTTTTTAGCTGTTTGTTTGTTTTGTTTTTAACAGTATTATATAGTTTTGTTTTTGTTTTTTACACCAATTTTATAGTATATTATTTTCAAAGTTATTCAGTATTTCATAATATTTAATAATTGATGTCAGCTTTACTAAGATTACATTTAATTTTGGTTTAATATTTAAGTGGACGCCAAAGTAGTCTTGCGTGGCCAGACCTTCAGATTGACGGCAGAAAGTCTGGACTCCAGCAGCTTTCATTGGCCAAGGACTGCCTAGAGCCATCTGAATGAAATGTAAAGCAACCGAACGAATCACAGCCAGCTTTAGGGGTGTGGAAATGTAAAGTCAATGTCCCTACAATAATAGACCGGCGAAGAAAAAATCGTGGATGTATTTTAAAAAAGTCTATGTTGTGAACTTCACATACTTCACAAATCCAACATTTACTTGATCATGATAAGCGCACATTGTTGCAGATATAAACACGACGGCTTTCCTCTTCCATGAGGGGGTTTGGCGTCACGGTGGCTTTAAGAAATGTAGAATTCAAACAATTAGATGACGACTTCAAAACTCCTGAGGTATTTCCAATTTTTGTGCGCCATATGCATATGGGTGTGACGTCTGAGGCTGAGACTAAAGACAAAGTGCAAAATTTAACCAAACATTTTGTACATTAATTTAAAGATGTATTAAAGCAACACTATGTAGTTTTTCAACCTTCATAATATATTTCCAAAACCCTTGTGATGGTACATCGACTTACAATAGGTTGAATGACACGTCTGCCATAGCCTGACAGGATATGTATCGCTTTTACTGGCACTATGTAACTTCAGGGTTCGAGTAGTAACCTGAGCACAAAAAGAACTACAAAATTCGACTGCTTTACAGCATACCTCACTTCCCCCACCAGCCCCCACTTTCTCAAATTCGGACGTGAGAGCCCAACTATCGTTTGTTTGCCGGATGTTGTTGTCATGATTCATCATCATCATCACCATGGCCGAAGCAGCAACTAAACCAAAGAAGGCGAAGGTTTTGTCGGAGGACACTAGAAAGAGAAAAAGGGAGAGTGATAGAATCAAAGGTTGGACGTGGATCAATATTGATCCAGCGTTCGCTCGCTGGCGTGAGCTATAGGAGGAGGGGTGCCCGACTGAATCGATTTCTCAAATTTGCAGATTCATCTATGGTAGCTTGATATTATAATATTGACGATATATGGCTATTACCTACCACACAAACATTGAATTGAATTAGCATCCATTCTGTAAAACATTCGCCAATAGGCTACTATAATGACGCTGGCTTGTAAACGTGAGCTATGCGATCTTTTGGCGTTTGAAAAAAATAAAACCCATGAAATTATATTCATATGACATGCTGAAATATATGCCACTGTACCTGGGATGAAGACATTTCACACGCAACGCAGGCAGTCTGCCCAAGACGTGAGAACTCCTGTAGAGTTCGGGAGTATCGGCTTGTAAACAAATGCACGTGTAACCATGAAAGATTTTACGACAGTAGCAGAAGACAATACTGTTTCCCAACTGTAGGGGGACCCCGAGAGCAAAAGTTACATGGTGTTACTTTAACATTTAATGTGATAGTTTGCCCAAAAATGAAATGTCTTTCTAAACTTGTATGACTTGCTTTATTATGTGAAACGCATGAGAAAATATTTTGAAATCTCCTTTTTTTTTGTCCATCCACTGAAAGTCAAAGAGCCCCAGTGTTGTTTAGTGTTATACAGAAGAAAGCCAATACCATAACATTATTCACTATGACCAAGAATTTTGAAACAATTATATTATTTGCAGTGTTAAAATGATAAATCATTTATTTGTCCTCATAATGCACATTTTATTTCATCAAATCTTCGTTATCATTGGCGAGGTTAACAATGGCTTTAGCTACTATACATTTAATAAACATACAGACTGTAGCATCCCACATGGGACATAACTGAGTAAATGCCTTTGTATAACGCAGACAGTAAAGTTAACCAGCCACACCATTGTGTTAGGTGCTCTGTTACCGCATTAAAAACACTTTTCACAACACATTGGCTCTGCAGGGCTCCACTAAAACTCCATCTCCATCCACTCTCCGTCAGTGAGTAGCTGTTGATTAGCGTGTGATTTGTTTACACTGACTGATGGCCTTTCACCCTGAACTGTCATTTCACACGTCCACAACCTTGTGCCAATGAACCATTTAACACCCTTCAATAAGACCACCAGCCTGCACTCACACCACCCTGAAAGAATCATGTTTATTGGGCTCAATAAAACTCTTTGTTCCTCGGGCAAGAGCAGATAACAGGCAGGCAATATCTCAGAGTACTAAATATTGCTGTTATGATGACGGAGATTGATCTGTGTATCATTGTAGCGCACAACAGTAATGCATTTTGAAGACTCACTCAGGTCATTATCACTTAAAGGGATACTTCACCTCTGGAAAGATGAATGTGTATTTACAATGGGTCATTTATGTAGAAGAAATGAAATTATTTTTGAATTTGGAGCTTTCTAGACTGAGAAAAGCCAGAAAATTTATTTTTGGTTTATGTGGATGAAAGCTAACAACTCCCAGAATCCACTTGCTTCGCTTGCCTAGGAGGCCACGCCTACAGAGCGTAGTAGTTAAACAACAAGTCTAGGCTACTAGTGAGTCTCCGTGTCTGCCCGAAAATGTTTTTCGAGATCGCCCAAAATGTCCGGGATTCGGCTTTTGCGTTCTACAGTCGCCATTCATTATGTTTACTGTGGCGAGCAGGACGAGACTAGGGCCGCGGGAGAACGGCGCGAGGCCGGTGGCGTGATTACCGATGAGCGACACCTGTGAGACGCACCGGTCTCATATCTCTCACGGAGGAGCGGGAATTTTCTTAGCAGTGTTAAAACGCACATTAACTGATCACTTGTTTAGCGTTCATGTAAACACTACATTCAGATTCACCAATCGGAATGAATTCAGTTAGATTGAAACAAAAGGTGTGCACAGAGCTGCCAACACTCACGCATTGGCCGTGAGACACACGTATTTGATTGGTTTCACACGCTCTCACGCCACACCCCCGATTTCTCACGCATGAGGTGTCAACCTGGTTGGTCAAATGCCTGGAAGATTAGTTTATCTATAAATCTACCTATTGAGACACTCGTGATCGACTAGTTATGCCGCAAAATAGTTAAAATCTCCTAGAATCTAGAGCGAGCGAGCGCGCACGCGAGACAGAGATTGTGCTTCAAACCGCGTAGCGAAAGCGAGCGAGAGACCTTGACTCAAAAGTTGGCAGCTCTGGTGTGCATGTAAACAATGAATGGCGACTGCAGAAAGCAGAGGCTGAATCCCGGACATCGACGACGGGACATGTCCGGGAAAAAGAGGATGGTAACCCCTACAACTCAGCTTTCTCCACAGAACAAGAGCCTGCTAGCTTAGCTTCCAAAAAAAGATGGCTGACACTATGTGTACATTCTGTGAGTGAGATCCCATGGGCGGGTTGAAAACATGCGGGACAGCCCCTACTACTGACTGTAGTCTTTAGCCTCTGGCCAAAAAATCCTCAGATGATGCAAAATGACGATCAAAAAATACATAAATCTCTCGTCTCAGGGGGATATGAGGGTGCAAGCATGGTAATTCGAAATACTACAGGTTTTCTACTAATACAAAGCTTAATGCTAAATCCTGAAGTATCCCTTTAAATTCCAGTGATGAAAACATCAGGAAGGTTTGCGTCTCACCTACAACCTGAACTTGATGATTCAATCAAATATTGAGTTGAGCATCTTCCAGTTTTTCTGCTTACTTCTCTCATGTTTAATTCATTTGTGTAATTAAAATATTAATAATTGAAATTAACATTCGACAGCAATAACGCAGCCTTTGGTACAGGAACATGTTCATGATTGATAAAGATAATTGTATGATTATTCATTATTTTGGTCATTTTAAGTGTTGGATTGATGTTGTGCAACAAAGATGAACAAAGATTGCTTCATGGCTCCTTTCAAGAAGACCCAACTTTTAATGGGCCAACTTTCAGCAACATGAAACGTTTTGCATATTTTCTCGAGTTTCATTTTTAATGGAGCTTTTAAGAACTTCATTAAGTACCAAGGAATGTGAGCGCAAGTATGCATTTGATGTGTTATTTTTATTTTTTTATTTTTTGGTGAAAAGAGCAGAACCACGCAAATCCCATTGTTGTTGGTGAAACTAAAAACAAGTAAAACTGGCCTCTGTATTAAGCATTCAGACGGGAGTCCTTTCAACCACAGTTGTTTCACTTATCTTCAAAGCAGAGTAGAGACGAAACCTTTGTTTTTTGCACACCAGTACACTGGCTTGAACCTGACCCTGTTTCTTCAAGCTTGTTGAGGATTACATGTTCCTTTAGTACTGTTTGATAGTAAGAGCACTTTTTTCTCATTTATAATTCATTTTCTCCTAATTTATTATTCATTTGATCTAAAATTTCATTAATTTTCTAAAATGTTCCAATTGGGTTTTTCTAGCTCAAGGAAGAATTTCTTTGTCCCTTTTTATAGATGGTTATTATTCTTTAATGTCTCGTGTTGTAGAGGTTATCATCTTCTAGGGGCAAACAGCTTTTTTAAAAGTTTTAATCAGCCTTTATTGAAAAGGGTCAGTGTCAGATTGGTGAGATTATGTCTTTCTCTCTGTATTTCTTTTCTTCTCAGTTTCTTTCACTATTGTTTAGTCATTTTCTTTTCATGGTCTCCTAGTTGCTCTCTCTTTCTCTAAAATAAAGCGGCTGCACTAATTACAAACTGTAGCACATGGCTGGTCAAACTGGAATGGGAGTCCCTGTATGAGAAACTGATACATGTATTATATGCTCATTTAGGCGGCGATATGTAGTATGAAGTTGTGCAAGTCTATAGTCTCATTATAATGTTCCACATATACTCTTCTCTAGAGACTTTCTTATAATGTTAATGCCTTCTCACTCACTTCTGATATTTTTTTGCAAAAGGCTGGAAATACTTCTCTTCACCTACCCCATTTATAATTCCCTTTTTTTTTTCATTTAAACATTGACTTCAACTTCAGCCTTAGGCTTAATTTATTTTAGAAGATTACTTTAATGCCTGACACAATTAACCCTGTACAGCCAGTTGGTCATCCCAGACTGGACTAAAATCATCTCATACTACCCACACTGAAGGAGCTGGGGTTCAATTTTACTTGCAAATGAGTCATAGTTAAGCACATTTCCCAAAAGCATTGTTATTCAAGTTGAATGTAAAACAAGAGCATATAGTTGTATTATATATTTGATATACTGTAGGCCTATACATATACTTATGTATTTAACTTATAAGGTTTATTGAAAAAAATTATATATTGGTGAATATTTATTAATATAATAAAATATATTGCTGAAAATTGGACCTAGTTTAGTACCTTTGAACCTGTTTCCAGAAAAGGGCATACTTTATGATGAGCATTTACATGCCGCTTTGAGAAACAAGTGTTGCTTTGTCATAAAATAATGTACAACAAGATTTTAAGAGCGGTATTTGCAATGTTTTTGGAAAACCCAGCCATTGGTATTTTATTCAATCTATGTCCTATAGTATAAGGTCAAGATAGAAAGACGTCTCACCTGAATACAGCAGAATAATGGACTGCATTCCTAAAGACTACTGAAAGCAGGTAGGCTTGAGGACTCATGCATGCTATGCTACGTTCTCTGCATATTATATTTCTGGGTATATGGTTTTATGTGCCCTATATGAATATGTCTGCAAATGCATGCATTCATACATTTTTCCATCATATAGCCGGTGCATCTACAAGCCCCAAATGTCAGTAGTATTATCAGGTGCCTGTTTTGGTCGAATTTGCATCTGGCAGCATCAGTGTGGGCCCATTTCTAAAGAGCAGAGGTTCAGAGCAGTCACAGCTTAGCATTCATATTGATAAGGGTGTACTCAAAGGAGGGCTAAGAAATGCATTTGCCATGTCAAAGCTGGACAAATTCCCTGCTGCCTGCTATGAGGTTGTGCTCCTCTGAGGTTCAAAGAGAGAATGACAAAGAGGAAAATTGTCAGGTGCAATGACTGAGAATAAGACCAGCGCAGATAGAGGGAGCTGGCACAGGCGCTGAGCTGTAATTATGGCCAGGGTGACCATAGTCTGAGCCTCAGACAGAACAACCGACCGCCCACAGTCTGCTCACTGACCATCTCATGCATATTGCACACTGAGAAAAGCATAAAAGCACTGTGACTGTCTTGATTCGTAAGTTCTAATCTAGCTGATTTTCCGCAACTAAGAGCACCAAGGGTTTTTATCAGTCAGCCTTAAACAAAGTTAAGAAAAACAAAGTGTTTGTGCATGGTACCAGCACTGATACAAGTGCAGCAAGTTAACTAGATATCCACATGCAACTGTAGGCCTATATTCTTATATATCTTCAGAACAGCTTAAGCACCATGACAAAACAAATAATCTTTTACCTGAGCTGTGAATGTGAGCTTGCAGCTTAAATTGAATGTGATGTTTATAGCAAAATAGTTTCACACACACACAGGTCTTTTTGAATCATTCTAATGAGTTTCAGTAGGTTTTTTTTATCATTTCGATGTATATTGTTACTGACCAATCGATAAAGAATATTGTGATATAATTTTTGCAGACAATTACAATTATTAATTTGGCTTATTTCATGATATATATTGTTACTCACCAAAATGATAAAGAATATTTTTATAAGAATTAAAAAAACAAAAATGATACAGAAGACAATGCTTTTCTCAGAATTTACTCTTTTATTCAAGGTGACTTAAATGATAAGTAAACAAGCATGAGCAATTTTTCCAAGAGACTAAACAATGCAAGTTACCATACCAATACCCCGATAGGCTATACTTTGTGAAAGATATTATATATTCATCAACTGAGAAATTTTGGTGTGTTTGTCAAAGCAGAAATAAATTAGGCTATACTGTCGCTGTGATTAACTCTCCCGTTTTTACATAGCATTTGAATTTATTATGCATGCACATGGAGTATTATACAAGGCAGACCATAAATGTTCAATATGTAATGGAGGTATCAGCTATATGCAATACAGTCCGCAGCTGTGCATTGTTCCACACAGGCAGGGTGGCTGCAAACACACAGCATGTGAAGTAAAATGAACACACATTCTTATCAGATGCAGATTTTTCTACTGCAGCATGTGTGTAGCTAGCGGTGCAGGGGCCGCTGGCCTGCGCCGGGGGGCATGCTAAGGATAATTGGAGGGCCGGCATATTAAGAATGAGGCCAGGCAGCCCAGTCTGCTCAGGGGGGTCAGTACTCTACACTCACAGCTGGTCATTAGTGACCCACACAGAAAGGAATATGGAGCTATGCTAAAAAACCTATTAAAATTTTAGCTCAGTGGCTGTGACAACATTACAGGAGAGAGGTGAGGGAGGGAGATTAATCTTTATTGGGCGATTAGCGAATATGGCCTTCGTCCACTGAAACAGGACACACTGTGTTGCCAAGTACAGAGCTGACACACACAGAATAAGGCCGAAATCTAATCGAAAATGGATGTTGCATTCTCTCTGAATGGCAGAACTCTGAAGGGAAAACACATTTGGATTTATTCACATGCATTTAAAATTGTGTACTGTCTCTGTATTTAATATTTCCCGTTAATATTAATTCCCATTAATTGGATGCTCGATGGGCTTAAATACCAGGTAAGATATCCAATAAATTACCTCAGGTTGCAAAATAAATTGCGAGGACACGTCACCCAGGATCTCATGATTATAAATGGTAAAATTAATTTCTTGAAGTGACCATTGCACGTACCGTTCACTATTAAGGCTGATATATACTTCTGCGTCGGACCTACGCCGGAGCTTCTATGCTGTAGACTACGCGTTGGTTTTAATTTATACTTCTGCGTCGTTGTCCGCGTCGATGCACGCAGAGGGAACATGTGAAACCCGAGGGAGCGGTTCTAGCAGACCAATCACAGCGCTTGCGTCCGCGTAGAATTGACGCGTTGTTACATTTTTGGAGAGGTGCACGTCAGGGTACGCCGAAGGGTACGCGCGCTACACACAGCCTACGACGTAGCTACGGCGGGAGGTCGACGCAGAAGTATAAATCGGGCTTTAGCCTTGTGGAAGAGCCCTTCTTCAAGGGATTCAGTTGTTTCCTTCTGTTTGGAACAACCTATCAAGTAGTATGCCCTTTAAAAATGTTGTTCGAAATTCACCCTAAAACTGAACGTTTGTGTCATTCACAACAGTCATTTTAAACATAGTCTCGCAGGGTAAGCCAAAAGCTAGAATCATGTTCAAAGGTTCAAAAGCTCCAAAAGTGACTAAAACTTTTGTCACTTTTGACTAAAACAAACAAATAATATTCTATTTCAAATCGGTAGCAGTGTCAGGGATAAAGAAAAATGAATTAATGAGATTTTGAATTAGGTGGAAAACAAACACAGATTTCAGGAGGCTCTCCAAAATAAAGGTACACCTTGAGGGGAAAAAAGTCCTCGACAAAACACAGCAAAATGACCAAAAACCTCGTCCAACCTCGAAAATAAAGAATCCAGGATCTGAAGGTAGATAATAAAGACAAAAAAAGAAGAAAAAACATGGCCTCAGCATCTCCTTTTATCGCCCACATTAATTTGTTCTCCAGAACAACAAATGATTTTTCCAGCTCTTGTGAGGATTTTGTTTTTCTTTTATGTGCTTCTCAGACATTAATTATATATTTTTATATAGAATATGCAAAAAGAAATCTGAATGTTGGAAGGCAAGGTAATTAAATATTAAACAATGCAGAAATCATTCTGTTACCTAAAGGGATGCTATTTCTTTTTCTTCTTTTTCCGTTTTCCTCTTTTCCGTCGTCTTTGTGTGTGTCGAAAATTCCTTTAAAGTACCAGTATACTCTGAAGGCATGCAACGGCAGACCCGGGCGAAGTTTGTTTCAGACCCCAGCTATTTATTATGGAGTGTGAGGCGGCCGGGTCACTTCACTAAACTAATGTGTCATTACTCGCCGGCTGCAGCACTGACCAAAGCGCTTGCAATATGCATTGAGTTTGAATTATTTCTCTGCCCTCTGGCAGCAACAGTGAGGAAGGAGTCAAACGAGACGGAGAGAGAGAGAAAGAGAGAGAGAAATGAGCAAAAAAAGGAGGAGAGAGGAGATTCTGCGCAGTTTGGGTCTAATCCTAAGGGAAGCATTAGCAAACCTTTGAAGGGGGAAAAAGGCATCTGCACCATAACTGAGACTAACACTGCAGGGTGAGGGGGTCACAGTCCATTCCACCATGCAGCTATTTCTGGTAGCCGGGCCTGTGGAAGAGGAGGGGCCGAGGGAGACTCACAGCATTCTGCACTCAGTCTGAAAGGAAACTTCACGGCAGGTCTTCGTCTGTGTTAAGCGGATGCTCTCATCCAGTAGCGGCGGTAAACAAACGCAATCGTTAGGGTGGGTTCAGGGCTTGTGGCCTCCTGGTGCAGTAGACCTGGGGCTGGGAAGATCAAGGAGACTCTGGCAAAGGAGGACTGTTCTCTTTGTGCAGGCTGTGAGCCCGCAGGGCTCTGACTCACATACAGTACCTGAATCAATCCACTGCATCATCTCATACTCTCTCAGAGACTTTCAGCTCTGTTCAACATGTTTCACCCGAGGAATGGCTGGATAAAGAAGCATCATGCCCATTCAAACTGCTCAGATTTTTGAGCCAAGTGGATTTTGAATGCAACTCCAAATATATATATTGTATTGTATTGTATGTTTGAAAAAGTAAGTGAAACCAGTGCTTAGAAGAACCACTGACTTGTTAAAGTTGTTCTTTTTCTTCCTAGGGAATCAAGTAAACCAGGACTAGGGATGTGAAACTGGAAGAATATACCAATTTCGGTGGCTCTGATTCCTATTCCTTAACGGTTTCATAAACAATTGTTTTAGCACTTTAAAGGAATAAATATTTAAATATTTAAAATAAACTCTGCTGTATTCATTAAATAACAATACTAAACAAAACTGGTAACTTAATTAATTCGTATTTAAAACATTTGGTAACACTTTATTTTGATAGACCCCTTATAAGTAACTTTACTGAGAGTTAGATGACATGTAGTAGACTGTCTTAATATCTGCTAACTCTTTATTGTGATGGTCCTCAAACAGACATTCTATACTGACATTCTACATTCTAAGTTACTTTCAACTACATGTCAGCTTATTCTAACCCTAACCCTACCAGTCTACTAATACTCTACTAACACTCTAATAGTTAGTAGACATGTAGTTGCAATGTTACTTAGTCAACAGAATGTGTTAAAGGGACCATCAAAATAAAGTGAAACCAAAAATACTACTGACAAAACGTGTATCTTCATGCAAATTCTCACTTAAACATCCAGTTAGTAACTACATTTAAGACTCACAAGTCTTAACTACAACATAGTATATCACAGGATGTACAGTACGGTGAACTTGATTTCACCAAGTACAACAGGTTCAACATCTTTGTTGATCCTGGAACAAGATTCCAATCAACCAATCAGATTTGAGGGACAAGCTTACACTTTATGTCAGGGTTCGGATTACAAACAGAATAGGTGCTTCTACATCAGTGTTATTCACCTACCATTTCCCTCTGATTTTAGGGAGAAGATATAGGGTAAGGTTCAGGGATAGGGACAGCTGTAGAACTACATTTTTGGATGGGAATGTTGTTCCAGGATCAACAAAATATCTTGATCCAGGAACATATTAGGCAATGTCACAACCTGTGCAGTAAAGGTATGCGTTTGATTCACTAAAAATATAACAGACTTATTAGAGTCATTTGTTCGGGACCAGACTACATTGGTCAAGCTGTTTTGCGATGTTTTCGACTCAGCAGTGATGTGACACTGTTGAATAAGTATTACTGGAAACTCTCTTCACTCCTGCATCAGTGGAAGAATGCATGTTTTTTGTTTTTTAACAACGGAACCGGTCCGGTTCTGAATAATGCCCCTGGCGAGATACATTTTTAATTTTGGCTTCACTTCACAAGTTATCTAATCTCCTCTTAATATTTGAAATGGATTTTGTTTGAGATAACTAGGAGATGAGTACTGATGAAAGCGGTCCAGCAGAGAAAGGTTTTTGGACACATTGGTTCCACAGTCAGCAAGTTAATCTGTGAGAGCAGTCTTGCAAAACAAACCATCACCGTCACAAAGGATCTGCCACCTGGATCTGATTTCCCTCAACAACCGTGTGTACCATCACTGAAAACACACACACACACACACACACGCACACACGTTTTGTGGTCTCTGTAGGTCAACGAAAACTTGCTGGAAGAGCAAAATGATGACAAAACCTCATAAGTAGTAAATAAACAACTTTTAAAAGAAGTCTTCACCAAGCAGAATAGCCTCCATATCATATTAAAATGCATCAGTTTTCGTCAAACAGGAATAAACAAATCTGCGGAGGAGAGCCAAAACGGTGTTGCTAATGCTTCCCCTTTGGAAAGGCCTGCGTTTGGCCCCGTGGGCAGAGGAATGATTGGCAGGCAGAGGAAAGTAGGAGCGAGACCCGGAGGGGAATGAGCGCGGCAGGGATTTGGCTTCA